>APFE031069798.1:240310-256987 GCA_000404065.3 Pinus taeda
AGAACTTATCTGCGGAAGATTCCACATGGGAGGATGAGAATTTTATACAGAAGTATCCAGAACTACTCAAGCGTTGGGTCCCTATAATACTAGTGATTACCCCATTACTATGGTAGTTGTACCCCTTATTAATATTGTTGTGCCCCTATTGCCCCTATATTGTTATTACTGTGCCCCCATAGAATCCCTCTATTGTTATTTTTGTGGCTTTATATTATTATTGTTAGGTCGGCTGGGTTATATTGTGACTCCTTAGACTCCTATATATAGAAAGGAGGTTTTGTCATTTGAATCATCCAAGAATTGTTCATTTATGTAATGTAAAGGAGGTTTCCCCCTCGAAGAGGTTGAATTCTAATGCGTTGATCTATCTTTTCTATCTTTTTGTGAGCTGGTTTCATAACAAGTTCTCTAACTCTTAAAGGATAAACTAACTTTGGCACAAAATAGAATAAAACAACAGGAATATCAACATCGCATCGAAAGAATTTTTGATATAGGTGATTGGGTATTTCTACGACTACAACCATATAAACAAATGCCCCTCAAGCAAGCTAAGAAGGATAATAAATTATCACCAAAGTATTATGGTCTGTACAAGGTGTTGTAAAAGATTAATACTATGGCATACAAATTGGAGCTTCCTTTAGCTTCTCTAGTGCACCCAATTTTCCATGTTTCATGCTTAAATAAGGTTATTGGTGACAAGCTCCCAGTTCAAACAATATTTCTAGAACTTGACGAGGAAGGAAAAATCATATTGGAACTTGAAGTAGTGACAGAAACAAGAACTCGAGAGCTATGAAATTGATTAATTTCGAAGAATCTTGTCAAGTGGAAGAACTTACCCGCTGAAGATTCCACATGGGAGGATGAGAATTTTATACAGAAGCATCCATAACTACTCAAGCGTTGAGGACAAAAATTTTTTTAAGGAGAGGGGAATGTTAGGTCCCTATAATACTAGTGAACCCCCATTACTATTTTCATTGTAGCCCATATTTTAATTTTTGTGCCCCTATTGTCCCCATATTGTTATTACTGTGCCCCATAAAAGCCCACTGTTGCTATTATTGTGCCCTTATATTATTATTTTTATGTCATCTTTGATTAAATTGTGACCCCTTATACTCCTATATATAGAAAGGAGGTTTTTTCATTTGCATCATCCAAGAATTGTTCATTTGTGTAATGTAAAGGAGGTTGCCCCCTCAAAGAGGCTAACTTCTAAGGCGTTGATCTTTATTTTCTATCTTTTTGTGACCTGGTTTCATAAGAGAAAGACGGTTTTAAAAAAATGATTTTTAAATTTTATTGTAGAGCTAGAAAAATTTGGTGCCAAAATTTAAAATGTGACAATACCCTCTAATATTTTAGACCCAAATTTTAAAGGTGAATACTCCCTAAATAAAAGTAATTAATTAAGTCTTCCAAGAAAAAACATTCTAGGCCCATGAGTTGAAATATAATTTGACCATGATGAGCTACCACATCACCTCCTTTTTGGGGACTTTTACTACAAGAAGGGGGCTTCAATATTTGTTGAGACATATCTTCTCAACTATGATATATGAATACAAACTAGGGTTTGGTGTTTTTCCTTCAACAGCTAATCTACCTTTAACAAGATACAACCTAACCTACTAGATGATGTAGCACGCTCCACAACTCCACTTCAGTCAACATACCGTGAACACATATGGTCGGCCCTTTGGCTCTGATCTACAACAACACTAATTTGCCTCTATCAATGAACCAACTCATTTAGGTCACTGAATACAGCTACAATCTTCCCTCTATCTAATCATTCATCCATCATTGAATCAACACATAGGGTCTTCTTACCTGCCCATTTGCTGCTCCTTTTTCCTTCAAGAAATCAACACTTTGGGAATTCTTGCCCACTAGCTACTCCTTAGTCCTTCAAGGACACAACTCTTAGGGACTTATTCCCTCTATTTCCTTCTTGTGACGCTCCAATGAAGATAAACTTTGGGCATGGAAGGTTTCCCACTTTCGTTGTAGATTTCCTTCTCTCACAAGCAATGTAGGACTAGCCAAATCACTCCCTTGAACTCCTCCTTTAGTCCTTGAAAGACCAGTCCTCAACATCCTTCAAATCTACCTCTCCTGGTAGTCCAAATGTCCTTCTTTTTCCTTCACATAGGGCACTAAATTTCATCTATTTTCTTCCCTCCTTACAACCTTAAGATGACCTTCAATTCTATCCTAAACTAGGACCTCCAACCTGCACCTTTCCTCTTTGATGACATCCACTTTCGGCTCTCCAAAACCATTGGATATGAGAATTTTTTTATGTGGAACTTATCCGTAGTTAGGGCATCATATACCTACACCAAACACAAAAAATCCACTGCTACAAATCTACCTTTCCTGCATTGTCCCTGTGGATGTAAGTGGGCTAGTCCTACCATCTTGTTAGGTTACACGACCTCCCAAAACACATACTTTATTCCACCTATCCAACACAGAATTTTTGGTCCGCTGCAATGAGATATTTTCACTCTTTATGCCCAAAAATTCCCCAACTAACTTATCCAAAATATCCTCTAATTTGTCGCCTCTTCCTGCATAACCACAACCCAAAACAGTGTTGAAACCAACCCTAACTAGACTCAACCTTCTCTTCTTCTTGGTTGCGACTAACTCACGAAAATCAACCTCCTATTTCAATATTCCTTGAAGATAAAATGCCTTGTTAGATGAGGAATGAGGCTCCTCCTTACTCCCTTTTATACATTTTCTTGGGGTGTTTTCTATCCCATCAAGAAGGGTTACTGTTGGTCACTTTAATTGCTTATTAATTAAACAATCGAGTGCCACATGAATTGTCAACCCAGGGAAGTCTGATTATTTCAAAGGTAACTACGTACTATATGTACTCAATCTTAATAACACTAAAAGTTTTAGTACAAACAAATCACACCTCGTTTAAAGTTTCACTTTGTGTTACATCAATTATACTCTATTGCAGATATCTAACAAGAGATGAATAATTGAACAGAAAGAATAAATCTGCAAAGGAAAACAATGGCTATGTTGTAACAGAGGATCAGGACCCTATCCCCAGAGCGGGAACTTTCAGCACCTGCCTTTGTTTATCTAGTTCGCCAATTAACTCTGTAAACCTAATCACCAGTGAGACACTCATGAAATAACATCCATCAATTAAGAAAGAAACAGAGTTTCAACAAAGGTAAAACAACATCCAGAAACAATACTTGTTAACAAGGTATGAACAGAAATCACACTTAACACACTGCAGAAAGATAATGGGTGAATCTTGTGATGAAGGTGGGCCCTGTCCTTCTCACAAGATTCCCCAGGAAACAAGAACTAAAATGAGATGTTCAGAACAAAACTTTATTCATTCATCAATATACCATATTATAGAAAAGATTCAGTCTCATTCCCTCAACTAAAACCTCTTGTTACAGTCTGTTCCTCCCCCTTCTAATGTAGATGTCTCCTCTTTATAAAGAGGAGACATCTATTACAAAATATTTACATTATAGATTCTAGTTCAACCCATTATACAAAAATAGGGAAATCAGTGTCCCGTCAACAGAATGTTGTTACAGTAATTTAGATTATGAACATTACATCCAATGTAACAGCTTCCTCGGTGATCGATCGAGTTCCTTTGTTGTTGTCAAATTTAGTACAAAAATCTCAACTATTTCAACTTCGAGATTTGCGTGTTGTTCCTGCTGTTTCAGCAACTGCAAAAGATAGTCCCGCCAACTTCAGGCAGTTTCAACAATGCGAGCTGCACATCATTCTTTAATTGTTCAGCAACTAATCAACTTCAAAGATTAATTATGAAGACAACATGATTATATGTTAAATAATTAAACATATAGTGATGAGAAGAGTCACTGCATACCTTTGGAATAATTGAGTCAAAACACTAACAAGGACTTTCAAATATGGGTTGAAAAGGGTGATATTATAACAAAATGTATAGTCAGAAAGAGACAATATGAGGTCCTAACATCCCCCCCCCCTAACTCCAAGGATTGCATGTCCCCATGCAACGTCTACCCTGAGTCTGAGTCGGAATACTGGGATGTACAATGCAAATTGCTTATGCAGTAAGTATAGAAAGTGTTGTCAACCATGTCTTTGAAACCTTGGACATTCTGAACTCTTTTCCATGCTGCAAGCTCCTCCTTTTTGGACAACCTGAACTGAGCCTTGTATTGCTGTCCTAGCAGCCATAGAAGAGGGAAGTGAAAGTGATAACCCAACCATTTCTCAGCACACTGTTGAATACATTTAGCATAGTTAGGTATTCATGAGATTGCTGCCTGAAGATTGAGAGGGTTAAAGGGATGGTACTCCCTTCTCTCCTTAGGGCAGTGTTCCCAAACTAGATTGTTTGCTTGTATGGCCAAAGTTCCCTTAGTCTTGACATAATGTTGGCAGTCCTCCAAGACTGATGGCTGTAGTTTTCTAATATGGTCAGTCATTCCTGGCTCTCGTAGAACCCGTTGATGTTCAACAATAAAAACAATGGCATTCTGTGGCATCGGATCCAGAGAAGGCAGTTCTCTTCATTGTGTGTTGCTGACATGAAAGCATTTTGCTAGGTAAGCTGATTAGCCAAAAAAGAAACAAAGGTTGTAATATGAATATCACCAACGAGAGGAATTAAATTAAGCTTCCTATCTTCCGGCATGGCCTCATTATGAAGATAGAGTTCACATAACAAATTCTATTCACTATTTTATGCTTCTGCAAAAGTCTCAATAAACTGCTGAGGTGTAGACATCTCGTGGGGTCGTCCATCTCTGATCGCTTTCACTTGGAGGAACACTAAGCGTTCTCTCAGAAACACAGAATAATTAAAAGATGGTTTTCTAGTGGCGAGTAATCTTTGAACCAGGTCAAAGATAAGAGACAGTCTGGTTTTTAGCTTTTTGTTTTCCTTGTGTTGTGCATGAGACTATTCGAGGACTTCCCAATTTCTATATACATGATTTAGCCATAATGATTTATGCTCTTGAAATGCCTTTTCTTGTGACAGATCATACTCTCTCTTCCATGTATCCCTCGGTTCTTGAAAACTGGAGGTCTGAGTGAAAACAGTCCTTACACATCGAGGTTCAGTCTGGGTACATACAGTGTTTAAAGACTTTGGTGCTGGTTTTTCATCTGTAACAACTAGGGTAGGCCGGGGTAGTTGTGGTTTTATTTCTTCCTCAGAGGTCTTTGAAGGCCCTTCTAGTTCTTGTGTAACAGTAGGGCGTTCCTTTTTAACTATGACAGGAGCAGATATAGGATTGGATCCAGGCAATGGGACTTCGATTATCTTATAACCGGCTCGAGAATAGAGATCACTACATTCACTACACATGTATTCGTTGTGTCAATCTTTTTCTGCACTCTTCTCAACTGCAGATGCTACCTGAGCTAAAATATACGGATCGAGTTCTTTTTCATAAGCTTCCCTTGCCATCATTAACTCATGTTTATAAGCCTTAATCTCAGATTTCAAAAACTCGTTTTCTTCCTGAAGGGAGGCTAAAGTAACCGGGCCTTCTGTAGCAGTTGCAGGTTCCAGTGGATGGGAGGATCATTGTTCGGTGGTAGCTTCATCATTTGTATCCTCAACAAGAGGTTCTTGTGTAACACCTGTTAGGTCAGTGGCTGGTTCTTGTGTAACAACCACATCTAGGTCGTCTATCTTTTGTTTCTCAACAGGTGGTTCTTGTGTATCACATGTTAAGTTAGTGGCTAGTTCTTGTGGAGCCGCCACACGCTGTACATCGTCTTGGGTGTCTACTTTTGATAAATCAGCAGTTGCTTCTTGTGGAGTAGTTGCGTCTTTCGAAAGAAATGATGTCACAAAATCCTGAACACTTTTCATTTCGGTACCCGAGGGTGAGGAAGGTAAGGATTCAGGGCCTGGTGGGGTACGGGGTTTTAGGATGATGGGTGGGGAATTTGGGGTGATGGTCTCAGTTGCTGCAGACATCCTCGTTCATCTTTGAGGTAAGGAGGCAGGAAAAACAATGGTTTTTCTCTTACAAACATTTTTCCTTAGGGTAGGGGGATTATCAGTAATAGCAGCTTCCTTAATTGTAGCCCTCGTTCTTCTCTTTAGTGGGGGTGCAACCTTTTCTTGTCTTTTCCTTTTGAGCTTAATAATGGGGGTATTATCATCTGAATTATCACTGGGGATATGGACGATGGGAGTGGATGATTCAACTACATTAAGGGGTGGGGTCTGTTGAGGATTTTTAGTGTCCAATTGGGGTGTTTCGGCTGCTGGTTGTTGAATTTCAGCAGCTTCCTGGAGATTTTCTGCTGTTGGTTGAGGGATTTCAGCAGCTTGTTGGGGAGGGTTGTCAAGGGGAGGGGGATTCTGCAGGGCAAAGCCCCTTTGGATTAGGATTTGAACCAAGCGATGGTGCGTGAGGGAGAGGAGTGGGTGCCTTGCATTCACGGAATAGTGTGACATATTCTTTAGACAGCCAAGTAGATAGTATGGCATATTCAATAAACGACCATGTCTTAAATGATTCAACAACACAAAGTCGTGCTGGTACACTACCTGGTAACATCCTTCACAGGTGAAGTAGTGCTTGACGAACTCTGCAACCTTCGACCATGGCGGTGGTAGTGAACAGAGTGCAACACCTCTGACTTTAGGTTCGACCTACTCCCCTGGAGGAAGAAAATCTTGATGTGCGTTCAGAATGAGGTGTTTCCGACTGAACCAACAAATGCCGTTGGTTGGTAACCCTGAAACCTACGCTATATCCTCCTCTGTTATTGGAATTCGTACTCCCTGAACAGTAGAGTATCCTTCCTTCAAATTGTGTGTGAATTCCAGAAATTGCTGAGAATCAAAATCCGGGAGCCTTTGGAAATAGTCCACCCATCCTGCTTGTAGAAAATTTTGATATGCTTCCTGGTAAAGTTCCAATAGAGTCGTTGAGCCAGATTCATGTCGAACAATGTTTCCTCCCATAGTTACTGGTTTAGTAAAATGTAGAGTACAGAGCTGAGTTACCGCAACCGAAACAGAGTAAGATGTTGCAAATGAGGTTGTGACACAATAAGACAGAGACGGGGTGACGAGACACGGCTGTGAAAAAAAACTACGGTGATTGGAATATCATGGAATGATTACAATATTTTGGTATCCCCCCCCAACTTCTGCTAAAATGATAAGTTTGAATGTACGGTGATTTCGACAATCATATTGGGATCTTCTCATTAACTACAGTTTAATATTTACACATAAACACGCATACCTTCACATTTTACCTTTGATTGTTGTGCGGAAAATATAATCTCGTCATTAATAGATCACCGATGGTCATGAAAAAGGGTTATAAAGTATGAGGGTATTTATATGAAAGGTTTTCTATATTCACGGGAGATGATAGTGAAGGAACACAATTATCAAGATGAATGGTTGATTCCCTCAATGAAAAGTGATATGTATCAATCGTTTTTGAGAGAAAGTAATGCCTCAATCTCGGGAGAAATGGGAAAACTGATGCTTCTTAGGGAAGGATGGAAAATATTCGTGTTTCATCAATGGAGAAAATGGGGAAAAATTGGTGTTTCAGCAATGGGAATAATGGTGTTTCAGCAACAGGAAAAATGGTGTTTCAGCAACGAAGAAAATGGGAAGATGTTGCTGAAGGGTAGTGAGAGGGAATAGTTATGATTTGAAGTGAAATGGCAATGTTTCCCAAGCTGAAGCCTGATCCTTCTTGTATTGAAATTGTTCTTCTCAGTCGGCCTCCGAATCTAATCTAATAAAAATATATAAATAGAAAAACTAAGTGCAATGAGGGGTAGCAGACTCCTCCAGAAAGACATAATGTGTATCTGTCATGCAAGTGGCCTTGAAATACTCTTTAGAAATAGGTTGTTGATACAAACGGAGCCGATACCCATTCACTAACAATGGTGTTCTAGAATCATCAATTGTTAGGAGCCTGACTGTTCCATTTGGAAAAACAGTATCTACTTCATAAGGTCCTAGCCACCTTGTTCTTAATTTTCCTTGAAAATTTTCAAAACGGGAGTCATACAATAGAGCCCATTTACCTTTTTGGAACTGCTTATGCTTAATGGTTTTATCATGCCACCTAGTTCTTTGCTGTTGTATCATAGTTGTTTGATGGATGGCATCCAACCTCTTTTCATCCAATTCTTGAAGCTGCTGCAACCTAGCTGTCTGTGCATCAGTCAAGTCAAGGTTAATAGCTAAAGCAATTCTTAAGGTTTTAATTTCAAATTCCACAAGAAAAACAACACTTTTACCATAAACTAATTCATAAGGTGAAAAACCTATAGTGTTCCTCCAAGTAGTTCTGTAAGCCCATAATGCTTCAGGCAACCTTTGAAACCAATCCCTTCTATTCTCCTTTACCGTTTTTGTTAAAATGGCTTCTATGACTTTATTCGTACTTTCCACTTGTCCATTGGCTTGGGGGTGATAAGGTGTAGTCATTTTATGATTAATATGATATTTCTGAAGTGTATCTTTAAAGCCATGAGAGTTGAAAGGAGGTCCTCCATCTGTGACTAGTTCTCTAGGTAATCCAAACCTAACAAAGATTTCTTCAAATAGAAAGGTTAAAACAGATTTTTCATTAGCTCTAATGAGTGCCTTAGCTTCCACCCACTTAGTCATATAATCTATGCAAACCAGTATATAAACTCTTTGATTGGATGGAGGGTTGATGGGTCCTATGAAATCTAGAGACCATCTTTCAAAGGGTTCAAGTATTACCTGGGGGTTCAGTGGCATTTCATCTCTGCCATTAGGCTGACCCATATTCTGACAGCTATCACAGGCCCTGACATACTTCTTTGCATCCTTGAAAAGTGAGGGCCAATAATAACCCATTCTAAGAACCTTATGTGTTGTTCTTTTATCAGCAAAATGCCCTCCACAAGGGCCATCATGACAAGCCTTCAATATATCATAAACCTCATCTTCTCTAATGCATCTTCGAATTTCCTGATCAAGTCTTGTGTGAAAAAGACACCCACTTATCTAGCTGTACTGAGCACTTTGTTGAATGATCTTTCTTTTCTCTCTCTGTGACAGGTGTGATGGTAGCTTCCCTGTAACTAAATAATTGGCAATGTCTGCATACCAAGGTGAGTGAGCAGATACTGCAAATAAATATTCATCAGGAAAGGAATCATCTATTGGAGTGTTCTCATCAGTTTTTATCCGAGAAAGGAAATCAGCAACTACATTTTCTTTACCTGGTCGATCTACAATTGTAATATGAAATTCTTGTAGTAATAATAACCATCTGGTAACTCGAGCATTTGTGACCGATTTATTCATTAAATACTTAATGGCCGAGTGATCAGTATGAACAAAAGTAGGGTAACCAGTAATATAATGTCGAAACTTGTTAATAACATAAATGACTGCTAAAAATTCCTTTTCGGTAACTATGTAATTAAGTTCAGTAGGGGTCGTATTTTTACTAATGAAATAGATAGCATAAGGAAGATTGTTTTCTTCTTGACCCAAGACAGCTCCAATTGCAGTATCTGAAGCATCAGAGGATATATGAAAGGGCAGTGCCCAATCAGGTCCTCTTAAAATAGGAGCTGTAGACAACTGATGCTTAAGTTCATTAAATGCTTTTTGGCAATCATCGGTCCACTTGAATTCAACATTTTTCATAAGTAACACAAACAAAGGAGAAGCTATTTTAGAAAAATCCTTGATAAATATTCTATAATATCCATCATGTCCTAAAAAACTTCTTACATCAGTTTGTGTTTTGGGGATAGGAAGAGTCTGAATTGCCTGCACTTTAGCTGGATCAACTTGAATTCCTAGGAATGAGATGAAGTGTCCCAATACAATTCCTTGATTCATCATCATATGGCATTTTTCAGTACTTAAGGCAAGATGGGCTTCTATACATCGTTTAAGTACTTTCTCAAGTTTTTGTAATGCATCTTCAAAAGTCACACCATAAGGAGTAAAGTTATCCATAAATATCTCCAAAGAGTCATTAAGCATATCAGAGAAAAATCCTATCACTGCTCTTTGAAATGTTGCTGGAGCATTACATAGCCCAAATGGAAGAACTCTATAAGTAAAAGTTCCCCATGGACTAGTAAAAGTGGTCTTGTCTTGGTCTTGGGGTGCAATTTTGATCTGGTTATATCCACTAAAACCATCTAAAGAGGAAAAGAATCTCTTTCCTGACAAACTGTCTAGCACCTGATCAATAAATGGTAAGGGGAAATGATCTTTTTGAGTGGATTTATTTAGAGCTCTGTAGTCCACACACACTCTCCATTTCCCATTTTTCTTAGGTACTATCACTAATGGAGAAACCCATTCACTATCAGATATAGGGTATATAAACCCTGCATTAAGCAATTTTTGAAGCTCTTCTTTAACGATTTCCCTTAAATTGGGATTCATTCGTCGCTGGGGTTGACAGACTGGGCGAGACCCCTCTTTGATATAAATATGATGAGTACATAATTCAGGAGAGATTCCCTTCATATCTGTGTAGACCCATGCGAATGCTTCCTTATTTTCACGAAGTAACTTCATTAACTGTTGTGTTTCAACATCTGTTAAGTTAGGGTTTATATTCAATGTTTTGCCAAGCTCAATTTCTACTGTTATGCTCTTGGAGGAGATATCAGTTGATGTTTGAGACAAATTTTCAGATTTAAGGTTTTGCTGTGATTCAGGTTCCAAAATTGCAGTCAATTGATCATGTGTTTCAGAGTTAACCGAAGAAGGTTCAGAAATAAAATTACTAATTAGTTCATCCTCGGTTGTATCTTTAAAAGTTAAGGCTTGTCCAATAGTCAAAATGGGTTGGGTATCATCATCCTCATAGTCTAACCATACAGAGTTATCATTGTTAATCATAGGTGTAGCATGAGGGTAAAGAGTGAGATGCTTAGTTTCACATCCATTAGAAATTGTCATTGAACCTGATCTACAACTGATGAAGGCATCTCCTGTAGTTAGCCAGGGTCTCCCCAAAATCAATGGATGTCCCCCCAACTTTGTTTTAGTCTGTAATATAACAAAATCAGCTGGGTAGTTCCAAGATTCGACTGAAATTATCAGGTCTTCAATAACCCCTTCTGTTTTGATTGTGGAATGGTCAGCTAGTTCTAGAATGGTTGGGGTTTCTCTAATTACATTCTTCAACTGTAATAACTGTGTAGTTTCAAGGGTCATAATGTTTATAGCAGCACCTAAATCTACTAGAACTCTGGAAACAAAAGTTTTTCCAACCTGTACTATAATTGTAGGATGACCAGGGTCACCGTATTTCACAGGAGGGGTTTTTCCTGTCATTAAAGCAGCTAGATCACCCATCACATGCACTGTAAGGGGATCTTTAGCTTTTCTTCCAGGTTTCTTAATGCAAATGTCTCTAACAGTTCTAGCATAAATTGGTACATCTCTAAGTGCTTGTAAGAGTGGAATTTTAACATACAGATTCTGCAATTCCCCTAGAAGGTTAAAAGCGGGTGGCTCAGGTGTCTTAGTGAGAGCCAAACGTTTAGGGAATGGCGACTCTGCTATTTCAACAGTTTTATTAGAGGGTGACTCAACTGTTTCAACATTCTTATTGGATGACTTATATTTTTTTGTCTCCTCTTTATCAGAGTCAGAAGAAGTAATATCATCAATAATAGGTTCGACTACTCTCCCAGACCGCAAATGAATATCATTACATTGCATAGGGAAAATAGGTTGGTTCTGAATATCAATGACCTGCACAACTTTATTATTATTAGGGTTGGGGTTTGATTGTACAGGCAGCTGGGGTCTCATTGTCTATTTATTTGGTGGAGCATTTGATGGCAGAGAGAGAAATTGCTGATACTAGGGGAATTGGTTTGGAAATGGGATTTGCTGAGCTGTCCAGCTTGGGTTCCACTGACTAAAATAAGATTGCCCTAGAGACCAAGGATTCCACATTGTAGGATCCATAAAGGTATGGTTTGGTTGCTGCATGGGTGGAAAGTTCATTTGGTTGAAGGGTGGGTATTGCATTTGATTTAAGGGTGGGTAATTTGCTTGAAAAGAAGGATAATTATTCCAACGATTAAATGGCATATTAGAATTCGTACCTTGTTCTCGTGGTTGCCATTGCCTCCTCTGTGTCAGCAAGTAAACTACTTCAGCTTCTTCTTCAGTTGGTTGTAGTGTTTCTTTTATTCCTGGTAAAGAAGGGCATTGTTGAGTCTCATGGTCCTTCTCGCAAATAGTGCAAATTGGTACCTTGTCTAGTGGGCATTCCCTTAGTGGGTGTTTTTCTTTGCATTTAGAGCAGAAAATGGCCAAAGCAGCTTCTACCTCTTCCTGGTTCTTTTTAACCTGCAAGGTATCAATTTGTGAAGCAAAAGAGCTTAACATTTCAGTTTTAAATTATTCAAGTAAATTACTTATTTGAGCCCTTTTTGCTCCTCCACTAGCTGATTTTTGGACTCTTGAGTATGTATTATCTTTGCTTTTTGGTCTGTTTACTGCTCCTCTTGAACATCTCTTACAGAGGTTGACAATCTCATTATACGATTCCTTATATATCCCCTTTACCAAGCATATTCAACATGTCTAAAAAGTCATCCCGTACCCCTTTCAACAGTATTGACTTAAGAATATCCTTACTCATATTAGGGTGATCGGATCTCTGTAAATTGTATTGTAACCTCTCCACGAAATCCTCCAAATTTTCGTCCTCCTTCTTAACCATCTTAAATAATTCCTCCTTCCTCTCTCTTGTTCGGAAATAGTCTTGGTATTTGGCCAGAAACTTCTCCTTCATCTGCTCCCATGTTTTGATCACATGTCCTCCCAGGCTCATGAACCACCTCAGTGCATTTCCTTCTAATGTTGCTAGAAATAACTTTAACTTTTGAGGATTAGTAACATAATCATAACTTCTACGCAATATATCAAACTCAAACAGAAATTCATCAGGGTCTTTAGATGATAAACCATGGAAATTAGGTAGGGCTGAGAGTGGGATGTTCTTCATAGGAGTTGCCCCTTTGGGAATATCCTCAATAGGGAATTCCAAGGTGGAAAGGGAATTCTCTCCTCTTCCTTCTCTTCGTCCCCCACCAAAGAGTCCTTCATTCTTTCCATCCATTGGTTGTTCCCCCGTTTCACTTGCTCGGTCTTCAGCACTTTCTGTTGAGCTCTCAATGTTCTGAACTGGTTCCTCAAATTCAATATCTTCTATTGGTTCTTCAATGTCTTCCATTGACTCCTCAGTTTGTTCTACTGTCTCTTCAGACCTCTCAGGTCCCAATACTTCCTTCGTTTCATAGTCCATCTGGAGAGAGTGCTAAGTCTGTGGCCTCCAAGAGCTTATCCTCTGGGATGTTTCAGCTTTTAAAATAATGTCGTCAATGAAAGTTTTCCTTCCTCCTCTACCTTTTCCCTTGCCGTCTGTAGGATTAGTTTTCCTGCGTCCTCTCATGCATCCTATACATCTAAAAGAAAATAATTGATGCTCTTAAAATCTACGGTCGCCTTCCTCGGCAACGACGCCAAAATGTTGGTCACTTTAATTGCTTATTAATTAAACAGTCGAGTGCCACATGAATTGTCAACCCAGGGAAGTCTGATTATTTCAAGGGCAACTATGTACTATATGTACTCAATCTTAATAGCACTAAAAGTTGTAGTACAAACAAATCACACCTCGTTTAAAGCTTCACCCTGTGTTACAACAATTATACTCTATTGTAGATATCTAACAAGAGATGAATAATTGAACAGAAAGAATAAATCTACAAAGGAAAACAATGGCTATGATGTAACAGAGGATCGGGACCCTATCCCCAGAGCGGTAACTTTCAGCACCTGCCTCTTTTTATCTAGTTTGCCAATTCACTTTGTAAACCTAATCACCGGTGAGACACTCATGAAATAACATCCATCAATGAAGAAAGAAACAGAGTTTCAACAAAGGTAAAACAACATCCAGAAACAATACTTGTTAACAAGGTATGAACAGAAATCACACTTAACACACTGCAGAAAGATAATGGGTGAATCTTGTGATGAAGTTGGGCCCTGTCCTTCTCACAAGATTCCCCAGGAAACAAGAACTAAAATGAGATGTTCAGGACAAAACTTTATTCATTCATCAATATACCATATTACAGAAAAGATTCAGTCTCGTTCCCTCAGCTAAAACCTCTTGTTACAGTATGTTCCTTCCCCTTCTAATGTAGATGTCTCCTCTTTATAAAGAGGAGACATCTATTACAAAATATTTACATTATAGATTCTAGTTCAACTCATTATAAAAAAATAGGGAAATCACTTTCCCATCAACAGAACACTGTTACAGTAATTTAGATTATGAACGTTACATCCAATGTAACAGCTTCCTCGGTGATCGATCGAGTTCCTATGTTGCTGTCAAATTTAGTACGCAAATCTCAACTGTTTCAACTTCGAGATTTGCGTGTTGTTCCTGCTGTTTCAACAACTGCAAAAGATAGTCCCACCAACTTCAGGCAGTTTTAGCAATGCAGGTTGCACATCATTCTTTAATTGTTCAGCAACTAATCAACTTCAAAGATTAATTATGAAGACAACATGATTATATGTTAAATAATTAAACATATAGTGATGAGAAGAGTCACTGCATACCTTTGGAATAATTGAGTCAAAACACTAACAAGGACTTTCAAATATGGGTTGAAAAGGGTGATATTATAACAAAAGGTATAGTCAAAAAGAGACAATATGAGGTCCTAACAGTTACTTATGTTAAGGTTGACTTGAACTTGTAGACAAATTCACCCGCATAAATATTCAAAAAATATTTTCTCTCAAACCACAAGGCCTCTCTTGGTGCTACAAGCAGTTCCTTGCTCCTTTAGTGATGCCCTACAATCTCCAATTTACAAGTATTCAAATCTCTCCTCAGTTTTGGTCTAACTCCTTTGGGTGCAAAACTCCCATGCTTGGGTTCTTAACCCACAAGTGCCTTTGTGGTTCCAACTCCTCCACAACCCCAAACCCTAGGGCTTTGAGTACCTCCCAAGCTACCAATATCAACGCTCCCTCTTAGTGAGGGAGGTAATTCCAACACTAGGAATTCTTCATCATCTTCATAGGTGACACTAGCCCATCTGGCATCCGCCATTGCAACATACTTTGTAGAATGAACTATGTTATCTTGGTAGTGCCTCTACCTCATCTCATCTGAACCTAAGGACCTCAACAGTTCCATAGGGCTACTCCCTTTGAATCTATACTCCCTCTGAGTCTACACGATCTCTACTAACTCAAATTTCTACTGATCTTGTGTCCTATGAGGTCAGTCTGAGCTACGGTCAAACACAAGCCATCACCTCACCATAACCTAGTCTTGAAAGCACTCATCCTCCTGTGTCAAACACAACACATGCACATACCTGCAATCTCAGGTATGCAACATCACAATCTAATGAAGAAACTAGCTTACCAACATGTTTTCCATCACATGAAGCAATCTCGATCATACAAATATTTTCAATGCCAAAGCAATCCTCGAGTTGTCCCAACAATCCATGGAAATTCATAGGAATTCCATGCTCAACAACCTTCCGTACAAAAAATTGTTTTTCACCAAGTTCACCACCAATCCACCAGAACTCCCAACCAATCTCGTTGCCAAGCCATTCAAGACCACATCTCCATGTCTTCAGTTGAGCCCTTGGCTCCATGATCTAGATAATCTCAACTCCTTCTGAGTTTCTTCAATGTGCACACTTTGATTCACTCGCCCTTCAAAGTAGCTCTAATGCCATGTTTTTTTTTCCATGGCACTGGAATCTAGGTTAGGGTCTTAGAGTCACTAACACTACCAATCTAAATACCACAACAAACTACTTTTCACAGCAAAGTATAAACAACGATAAATGAACATGTGCATAAATATGCAACTTTTTACAATTTTTCAATAACTTAACTTCGTTATATTAACAAACTGTAATACAACTTCCTGGGGCTCTCGTACTAGGGATAATGACCCTCATACATCCATTAATACAAGAACACAAACTAAGGTTTGGTGTCTGTCCTTCGATAACCAATCTACCATGAACAAGATACAACCTGACCTACTAGCTAATGCAACACACTCCACTTAGTCCACGTACCTTGAACACATATTCCCGGTCTTTTGGCTATGATTTGCAGCAACACCAATATGCCTCTATCAATGAACTAGCTCCTTTAGGCCACTGAACACAACTCCAATTTTCCCTCTTTCTGATCATTCATCCATCAATGACTCAACACATAGGGTCTTCTTCACCTGCCCACTTGCTGCTCCTTTGTCCTTCAAGAAGTTAACACTTTGGGACTTCTTTCCCACTAGCTACTCCTTAGTCCTTCAAGAATACACATCTCAAGGACTTATTCCCTCTACTTCCTTCTTGTGTTGCTCCAATGAAAACAAAATTTAGGCATGGAGGTTTTCCCATTTTTGTTGTATATGTCCTCCTCTCACAAGTAATGTAGGGCTAGTCAAACTGATCCCTTGACATCTATATTTAGTCCTTCATAGATTAGTCCTGGGCATCCTTCAAGTATGCCTCTCCTAGCATTCTAAATGTCATTCTTTGTTTGCACTTAGGGCACACAAGGTCATCTACTTGCTT
>APFE031069816.1:0-10174 GCA_000404065.3 Pinus taeda
CAAGGAATAACCGCCATGGACCAAAGATAGGTTTTCCACATATACGCGCTTTTACTGAAGCAAACCTGCGTGTATACGCGGATTCTCTTTGATAAACCTGCGTATATATCTTTCTTGTCCTGCTGTACTGAGATTTGTCCTCTGATTAAGTTGCCATCACCTGTACCAACCTCTGAGCACCTATACCAACCTCTGAGTGAGTTGCCATCAAGGACAACACTTGAAACATAATGCCAACACTATTTTTTGTTCAAATATCTCTTTATCTATTACTGATGATGATTCCAGAACTTTCAGGGAGGTAGTAGATTCAGAGGATGGAAAAGTCTAGAAAGATTCCATGGTTGATGAAATGGCATCTTTGGACAAAAATGAGGCTTGGGATCTGGTGGAGTTGTCTGCTAGAAGGGAACCCATTGTAAGAAAATGGGCGTAGATGAATGCAAAAGGCAATGTGGAGAAATAAAAATCTAAGTTGGTACAAAAAGGTTATTCCCAAGTGTCAGGAATTCATTTTGGTGATATTTTTTATCATGTTTCCAAGGTAGTTCTATTAGATTGCTTTTATCTGTTGTTGTTTCTTTTTAATTTGAGGTAGAATAGATGGATGTGAAGACAACATTTATTCATAGGGATCTGGAAGAAGAGATCTACATGAAGCAAGTTGAAGGCTTTGCGGTGAAGGGTAATAAATAACTGGTATGCAAGTTAAAAAAGTATCTATATGGGTTAAAACAATCATCAAGGATGTGGTATAAAAAAGTTAATAGATATATATATGGGGACTTGGCTTCACCAGAACTAAAGTAGTTATTGTGTGTATTTTAAATTAATTGGTGACCGTGTTATTTATTCGGTCTTGTATGTGGATGATATGTTGTTGATTGGAAATACAAAGAAATTATCCAGGATTTTAAGACCCAATTTTCCTCCAAATTCGACATGAAGGATCTTGGCACTATAAACTATATTTTGGGCATGGAAATTAAAAGGATTGAGAAAAGAGGAAGCTCTGGTTAAACCAGAGGAAGTATGTTGAGACAATAATACAAATGTTTACTATGTATTATAGTAAACCGGTGAAGGTTCCTATTCCTATAGGTGTAAATTTATTTTCTGAATAGTGTCCCAAGACACAAGAAGATGAAGAGGATGTTTCATGTGTTCCATATGCAAGTGAAGTCGATAGCCTAATGTATGCAATGGTTTGTACAAGACCTGACATTTTACATGTAGTTGGAATATTGAGCAAGTTTATGTCAAAACGAGGGAGGGATCATTGGACAATAGTGAAGCAATTTTTCAAGTATTTGCGTGGCACTATTGATCATGGTCTATGCTATCAAGGAAGACTGGTGTTATACTAGACAAATCCCTCTTGCAGACAAGAGAGATATTCCTAGATCCTTGACATAAACTAGAAACAAGTAAGACAATTGAACTGACTCTTTCCCTAAGTTGGACTTGTTTGAATGATAAGAATTAAGGCTAATGGATGAGCCTCTTACCTATTTCATGAAATGCTTAATGAAGATCCCTTGTTGTGATTCGATGTAGCTCCTTAATTCTTGATAAGACCTGCAAAGATAGACCATAAAGGGATCAAAAGCATATACAATATAATAATCCAAACAAAAATTATCCTAATGATCAAGGAAATTAGGAATTGAATTTGTCTTAATAAACATTATAAACAATTATAAACCATTCATCATTCCAATAATACAAATCAATGGGAGAAAGTGTTCGATTGTATTAATCAGAGATAAAGAGGAGCCTTACAACCTTCGACTTGATGCCGTGAGGTCCCTCCCAAATGCCTTCAATATCCTCCTTAGATGAAAAGCTTTCCAATCTCAAACTAACATCATAAGTTTATCTTCTTTGAGTTTTGACCCCCTCAATCCCTTTGCCCTCTAGTCATTTATAAGCCAAGAGGAAGAAGTTTCAGATCCAAAAGAGGAGGATGAGACTCCTTTTAATCATATTGGTTAAAACTTGATTGACATCTTCAACCTAAGCATTAGTTTGTGGATAGTAAGGATTATAGCTATCATGGCACAGGATGAGCTACCATGGTCTGTAATAATATCTTGCAGGACACCAAACGGAGCAATCACGTGACTGAAAATGAAAACTTCTGCAGTTTTTTCATCGCCTCTATATGTAGGCATTGATACCAGTGAGGAAATTGATGCCCCATTTGGAAAAAGGATTCACAACTATGATAGGGTGAAGAGGATTTGAAGGTGCTCATATTTTGCGATCACAGATTTGGCAATTATGGCATTTTCGGACTGCAATAATGCAATCTTTAAACATTGAAGGCCAAAAATAACCAGAATGTAATATCTTTTGGGAAATATAATGCCCAAACATATGACTGTCACATGCTCCAGAATGGAAGTCATTTAATGTTTTTTTGGCCTCTTGGAGGGTCAAACGACGTCGAAATATAGAATTGGTACTGTGATGGTAAAGAGTGTCACCAATAATATTGTATTGTTGGGATTGGTATCGGATTCGACGATGATCAGTTTTGGATAAATTGGGGCTAAAAGTTCATGTTTGGAGATATATAATGATATCTCCATACAACGAATCTAGCGAACTAATAAGAAAGAGAGACCCATCAGCAAAGGAATCTTCCGCTACAGTTTCTATATCAGTATGAGGATAGTCACATAATAGTTCGACGAAAACCAAAGATTTCTTTGATTTAGTTTTTTCAAATTCTAAATCAAACTCCTGTGATATAACTATCCATTTGGATTATTTCCCCACTATAAATTTCGTAGTGAGAATATACATCATAGGATTGCAATCTAAAATGACAGTTTTTTTTCAAGGAGGTATATAGTGAAAGAACCGTTGAATAGCTTGAATAGCTGCAAAGGCTAGCTTCTCCACATGTGCGTATTTAATCTATGTTTTAGTGACATTTCTACTCAAATAATAAATCAAATGTTCGTTGTTATAATCATCCTCTTGGACTAACACCATGCCAATAGTGGCATTGGATTTAGTTAAGTACAAAAAGTAATCTCGATGATAATCAGGTGGATGCAATAATTGTGCATTGGTTAGTGCATGTTTTAATGCATCAAAAGCTTGATCGGAAATATCATCCC
This sequence comes from Pinus taeda, assembly GCA_000404065.3. NCBI lineage: Eukaryota > Viridiplantae > Streptophyta > Pinopsida > Pinales > Pinaceae > Pinus > Pinus taeda. The sequence goes on from APFE031069816.1 coordinate 3,132, forward strand.
ATAAAAAAGGAATTCCCTTTTTCAACAGTCGAGTAAAACCCTGGATTAGTTTGGCATAATTGTGGATGAATCTATACAAAAGGTTTTCTTTCCATTAAAATTTTTTGAGTTGCGTAAAGCTAGAAGGAGTGGGAAAATTCAGAATCGCCTCCACCTTGAGGGGGTCAACATGAATGCTTTCTTTCGAGATGATGAAACCTAGAAGCTGACCTGATTGTACATAAAAGACACATTTGTGCATATTCAAGCAAATATTGTAATTCCTACACCTAATAAAAATTACTTTTAAGTGCAATGGGTGATCCTTCCTTTTCATTGAATGAGCCAACAGGTCATCTAAATAGGGCTCAACAATCTTCTTAATATCATGGAATGCATAAAATATTGCTTGCTGAAATATTGTGCTAGAAATTTTCAGGTCAAATGGGAGTTTATGATAATAAAAAGTTCCCCATGGGAATATAAACGTGGTTTTGTACCGATCGATAGGGATCATGTTTATCTGATTGTAGCCAGAAAATCCATCCATAAATGAAAAAATTTCATTCCCGACACAGTCATCAACAATTTAGTGGACATATGGAGTTGTATAATTGTCCTTAGGAAAAGTTTATTAATATCTTTGTGATTAACACATACTCAAATAGTTCCTCATTTTTTATTAACGGATACAATGTTTGATACCTAATCAGTCAAAGGAACAAGGTAAATGAACCTTTTTTTCAATAATTTTTCAACCTCAGTTTTGATTGCGGTGCCTTTTTGTGTATGTATAGGACGTAATTGTTGTCTAATAGGCTTAGCATCTGGATAAGTTTTTATTTCATGTACAACTATGTTAGGGTTGATTCCTGGCATTTCTTCGTATGACTAGGAAAATATGTCGTGAAATTCCTAAAATAGGGATTTATATGTTTGAATCTCTTCTAAAGAACAAGAAGCTCATATATAAATATTTTTAGTTATCCTGAGTTCCACTGAGATATCTATGGGTATTGTTGTCGATATGTTTCCTAAATTATGTTCAGAATTGGAAGAAAGGGTAGATATTGAACATTCAGGATCACTAGGAGTCTTAGATTAAAACATAGATGAAAAATTATTCTCAATTTTGTCAAAGGACGACAAGAAATTTGAACGATGATGAATATTGTCCCATGGCCTTTTGTCTAAGGTCATAACTTCCATAATCCCTTCATCATTTAAGAAATCTGTGTTAAAAGGATCAGTCTTAGATATTGGTTCCAAGTGTGACAAATGAGAACATTCATCAATAATCATATTCATTCAATTGTTTTCAGATGTTGATGAGTTGGAAAACCACTAAATTTCCTCATAAGCCAACTCAAAAGGGCTATGAGGCATCTCATTGCCATATAAGACTATTTTTGACTCTGAAGGTACTTTCCACAGATCTCCCGATTCAAAAGTACTTGATGTAATCATATTAATTTGGGCATCATTGTGAGGGAAATTGGGTGGAGGGAATGCAAAATTTACCATCAAAGATGAGTATTTGAGAAGACAAACAATAACTTCTTCATATGGAGTCATTGGTTTTCCAACCAAAAGGCACTCTACCAGTGGAATTAGGGTCTGAGGTATAGTAGGATAATTGGTCTACATTCACAATTATTCCTTTACAAAGAAATGTGATTATCCTAAAATATGACGATACTACTGTTGACATGGCATAAGTCTAGCTCCGACCAAGCAAAAGGTTATAGTCAAGTTGAGCATTAACAACCTCAAGGTCTATTGAAACTTTTTTACCCTCTAATTCGATTGGTAAATCATTTAAAAGACCATAAGGATGAACATCTCTTCCATCAAAGGCTTTCAAAGTTGTGGGAAATTGATTGATTGTCGGAGAATCTAAATATTTCCAACATGCAATGGACATAATACATGTCAATTCGCCTTCATCAATCATTGTTTGAAAAACTTGTTGTGTTTTGACGTGAATTGGTATCTGAAAAGTTAGTTGGTGTGGGAGACATGAGACATGATTTTCAAGATCGAAAACAATAAAATTGGAGTCATGAGGATCTACTGCTCCTGTGGCTAATAATAATAACATCCTTTGTGTTGGACAAGTTTGCAGCACTTCAAGAGCCGACATTGCCGGAGGTGACGTAGACAAATCTTCGACAATGTTATAGTTCTGAGCAACCCTATCATGAGGGTTAAAGGTTGACTTTCGAAGCATACCCTTAGGAGGCGAACAAATTATCATATCAGGTTTTGGTTTTTCAATATGTAATGGCTCATAATAAGGATGAGTAGATGCGGAAGTTTGACCAGTTGGACTGGAGTCATCTCCATCTTCAACAAGACCCTTTGATGTGTAATCTTTGGATCTTGTTTCTACCCTAACTTTGGAAGACATCATCGTGACATCTACTAATGCATGTGAGGATGATTGGTCATGATAAACCATTTTGTTGTTTTGGAGAGGAAAGGGGTCCTTCAAAACAACAAGAGTGGGTGAACCTTTGACAATTTAGAAACTTCGGTATGATGTTGGCACTCCTTCATGTAATGATATTCATCACAAATTAGGCAAGAATAACGAGGTTTCTTATTTTCATCAGATGGTTCATTCTTGTTTGATTTCTCCTTAGAACAAGTATCTTGTTTAGCTTTCCCATTTCCTTTTTTCTTATTTCCGAATTTCTCACCCTTGCTAGTACATGATTCTACGAAGTTTATTTTCAAAGTAATTTCGGGAGAGGGATCTTCTTCAGGTGAATCAGATAGAGCTAAAATCTAAGTTTTCTTAGAATTTTTCTTTTTACTCTTAGGATTTTGGCTCATAGAACCAATCATACCATCAGCGGCATATGATTCTGTAAGGGTTGGATTAGTTTGACTAGGGAGGGGTAAATATGGGATCTTTTCATACAAAGTAGCAGCGTGAGTATAAACAAGATCAAGGTATTGAGCATGAGAAATTACTTTCTCCTCAATTACAACACATCCTTTGAAAACATCCTCAGTTATTACTGGTAAAAGCTATTTTATGAACCATTCGGCCAACATTTGGTCTAGAATGTAAACTTTAACTAGGTGGCGTCTTTGTCTCCATTCATGAATTTGATCTGAGATATGAGTTGACGCTGATTGTTTTAAAGAGGTTAAAAGTTTGGTTCCATTATCATATCGAATGGGCAACTGGAAATGGGTCAAAAACGTTGTAGAAAGGGTAGTAAATGTATTGAAGTAAACATGCGACAATTATACATACCATTTGGTTGTCGAACCAGTTAAGGTTCATTGAAAAATTGTAATCTAATAAAATGGTAATAACATGGTTTGATGGGTCTTCTCCAACCTTACCTTCAAACTTAAGAATGTCACTGGGAAACTTAGTAGGAATGGCTGGCCAAAATGGTAAATAAAGAAGAGGATCATTAGTGAACCGAGAGAGGTTAGGAAAATCAAAAGTTGCAATGAAAGGAAACTGGCAGTTAGTATCCTACAATGGATACTGATAACCCTGAGGGACGATTCCTCTACTGGGAGGATGATACTAAGGATATCTTGGAATAGCTTGAGCAGTTGGAATTTGCATACCTCCTGGATATCTAGGATGAGTGATACCGTAATGCAGTTGCATAGGTACTTGAAATGTATGACCTAGGTGTGGTTGATTCTGAAACATAAGACTCTGACCCATTTGACCCTGAATGAATTGTCCTTGAAAGGGTTGATTTTTCAAAGGTTGACCTTAGTGAAATTGAGTTTGAAAAGGTGCATCTAGAACAAACTAACTCTGCGGTTGACCTTGAAAAGGTTTCCCTTGAAATGACAATTGCATATATGGGAGGTTATGTTGTACAATAGGTATTTGGGGCATTGACAACATTGTAGGAATAGATTGAACACCAGATAACAGAGGGATAGACTAAACAAGGGGTTGCACCATTACTTGTGATGTAAGTGGGACAGTTACCTGCGATACACCCAGAATGGGGGTTTGAGGTGAACCTGAACCTAGATTCTGAACAGTCATTCGTACAATAGACTGAACCAAGATTTGAGGAGTACTTGAGATATGATTTTGGATTGGTTGTTTGGTAGGTGTTGATGGATTAACCTGGGTATTCAGTTGGACATGAAAAGGGATACCTTGAAAAGGTAATTTTTGTATAGGTTTTCCAATAGGTTGAACAGGTGAATACAAGGGAATTTAAGAAGCAACTGGAATTTACTGTTTATTTAACGAAGGGTTATAGATTATATTCATTCTAATGTAAGGCATTCTGTTAAATTGGAAACTAAGGCCAAACTCCATGTGGGTTGGCTTATTTATGGCAGCTGATATTTTTATTGGATCCCTCTCGTCGAGAGGTGTAGGATTGATCCAAAGATCATCCGATTCCGATAAGTATTTATGGAGATATGAATTTATTTTGTTTATGTAATTATTACTAAGCTGACCAGCACTTATGTAGGCTCTAGAAGCCCAACCGACGTGTCTATTCATCATCCTCACTTTAGTATAAATATAAGAGTTTTGATGTCAATTGGTACACTCATTCTTGATGTGATCTCCTCTCCACGTCTTGGGTTTTTGGAAAAGGAGAGTCACAAAAGGAATACGCTGGCCTAGTTTGATGATGCCCTAATCTGCTAACCTAAGCTGTAGTCACAGGTGGAAGATGAGCCGCAGATGATGCCCTTATCTACGCTAGTCATGGAAACATACATACGCTGTTCATAAAGACTGATATACACAGGCAATGGAAGCATGTATACGCTGGGCATGAGAGTCATATATACGTTGTTAATAGAAGACCTTAGCCCTGATCCGTTGGCAATGGAAACTATATACGCACAACACTCTATACGCTGTCATATTCGCAGTAAAAGGTAACGAAGCAGTAGTCGCAGTGATTCCCTAGCCGCAATAGCCGCAGACACCTAGCCGCAAAGAGCCAAGATATATCCACAAGGATAGAAGAGCCGTAGTCTAGGTATGTGGAACCGCAGTCAAGACATGTACGCAGTCATGAAGACTCAGTCTTCTCCCAGTCTCGGTGATCTCCATCATCATTGAAGAAATTACGATCTCGACATACCTGAAACGCAGTATCCCGAATGGACAAAGATGACTGTATATATATTGTAAGAAAGAACAAGGGTTACATCTCAACTCTATATTCATATCTGTCTATATTCAGACCTATCTAGACATATCACAACGAATATATGTGATACTCCGTATACCTGTGATTAAAGGAAATATCAACGGATGAATAAATATCAGAATATATATGAACAACATCTCGTCTACCTGCAAGTGTTTTCATCAAACATATGAAGCTGAAGGATCTGTCCTATGATCTAGGATCTCAACATACCATTTATATTAACCTGCATACCTCAGTGTGAACTGTAACTTGATATCTCTCGATGCGTATTCGAAATAAAGTTCCACGGTTGCAATCCCAGTTTAGAAACACATGGAGATCTACCCTTCAGATAAGACTTCATGGATATGATAAAGAAGAAATAGTGAGGGTCTCAATGATGATGCAATAGCTTCAATGTTGTAGCAATGAGGACAACCTCACTCTCAGCACTAGAAGTCTGGGCATAATTACATTCATAGCAATGTCAAGATCTCAATTAGCAGTGATGAATGATGATGAAAAATGCAACACCGTGGGCAAAGTAATCATGGGCAGCATGATGCATGGGCAACATGATGAAGATCATGGGTAGCACAGTGATGTATGAGAGCATGAGTAGCATGCTGATCATGGGCAGCATGATGGTGCTACGCAGTAAGGTGCAACAAATGGACAAGATGCAACACAGTGATAGGTGAAGGAGTCACCTTGAGAATCAGTTGAAGCAGAATGTCTTCAACTGATCTCATCATGATACGAAATGAACTATGCTAGATCTAGATAAGTCAAAGTATTGACTTCTGTTGTAAATGTACTCTCTCTCTCTTTCTCTGCTAATCTTTGAATATAAAAGAAGATTTGATCAAAGGGTTTCCCCACACATTGTGGGTTTTGTCCTTGGCTCGCACCACATCTTGTGTCCTCTTGGCTTGCTTGTCTTCTACATTTTATATTTATGTTCTATCTGCAGTTTATCATAATGCTGATGTGATTGCTAACTGTGAAAATTTAAATAAATTGCTCTAGCATAGAACATACCTAATCTTAACATGGTATCAGAGCTGAGGTGAAGACAATGCCCAAGCAAGAATGAAAGAGCCATCACCAAAGGAAGTTGGGACAAGACAGAAGGATCAATGGGTTCCTCATAATTCACCTAGGGTGAAGTCAAAGCAAAGAATGTTATCAGAATGGCGTAGCGGAAGATTCTGATAATCACTTTATTGGGAAGTTCAGATCTAAGGGTGGAAGGAAAGGCAGATGCCTTGTTGAAATAAGTTCAGCCGTTATGCGAAGGAGTGTCTGAATGGCAGAGACACATCTCTTGATGAAGATAACAATCATTCCTGGGACATCTTCAATGATTAAAGGAATGACTGGTAATGCAGGTCATCAAGGAAATGGTCGACTCTTCCATGAAAGCAAGAAACCCCAGAATCTCTTTTATGTACCTGATTGCAAGAAGAACCTGATGTCATCTCCAAAATGGAAGTCAAAGGTTACAGGGTGGCACTTATCGATGGAAAGGTACGTGTTTGAAAATATATCTTGTTAAGATGTTTTGAGTTCTGGGTTGTATCAAGCTGCAAGAAGTCCACTGGGGACCATGTCCGTTGACTCAGCACCGGAGGTCTGTGAGTCAGATGGTGACTTGAATGCCTGAATTCAAAAAGGAGCATGCAGGTACTTGTCTGAAATGTACCGAAGGAAAATATTATAAGGGCACCATTCCCCTCATGCAACAGGACCACAGGCTTGGAACAACCCGAGGAGTTTAAGACTCATGATAAGGAATCTCATGTACACAGGTGGAAGAAAGCCCTCTAAGGCTTGAAGCAAAACACCTCGGGCATAGTATGAGAGGATTGATAGCTGTCTAATGCAGCTGAGACTCACTAGGAGTGA
>APFE031069825.1:11892-65566 GCA_000404065.3 Pinus taeda
TTAATACAAATAAGTCCATTCTTCTCAATGATTTGTTGTTAATGAATTATTTCATGTACTCCTTGGTCTATGTGATGAATATGCTTTGTTTTATGATGAATATTCAGGTGCTATGTAATCATTTGCTTTGTTAGTGTATGCTGGTCTTAAAGTGAAGGAGGAGCTCATTTGGATCAGCAAGGCTGGACTGCTACAACAAGCGTTGGACCTAAGGTAAGATCGGAAAACACTTGATCTCTCATAGAATATTGTATGTTTAGAGAAGGATTGCTCTTGTTTGGTTTGTTTGTCACTAGAGAGTCTTAGACTCCTAGGGAGGTTAGGTTTGTCCGCAAAAATAACTCTTTCCACATGACACATATAGGTTCTTGGCTAGCACACCAATCTATTTCCAGTTTCTCACTGTCACGAAACTTTCTAGAAAAAGAGCTGATTTTAAATCAGTGATATCTCCCTCATCTGAACTCTGATTTAGCCAGATTTTTTTTATTTTTTTTATTTTTTATTTTTTTTTATTTTGGGTATTTCTCCTCAAGGAATCCAAATCTGCTATTTGTTTTTGAAAAATTTTGTACATAAATTTTCAGATCTTCTCTGCAAATTCTCAACCCAAAAATCAAAACTTTGAAATCTCCTCTAGTATATTGTTCTTCCTTCATCACCTGTGCTCTGATACCATGTAGAAATTCCCATCTGTAGATCACCTGATAATGCCAAATACTAAAGCAAAATAATTGATCTACTTCTACAACCAATTTAGCGGAAGCTTAATCAACCATGAGCAACATCAATAAGAACACATATAACTGATAAGAAGGAATCAATCACACATAGCGTAGAAGAATTTACCTGGGGAAAGCACCTGCCTAAATCCCCATCTCTGTATTATCATACAAGTGGAAATACAGTCCGGATTACATAAAGCCTTAACTCAGAAGCTATCCAGCTCTTAGTATGATCCCTCTGCTGCTCATAGATAGTCAAAGGTTTCTCACAAGCCTTCTCCTCTTCCCTCCAAGCCTCCTATTTCCTTGTGCAGTTTCCTTGGGGTCTAGTGTTGCCACCTGTGTGAATTGGCCTCTTCACACACTCACTAACCTCTGATCTAACTGTACAAACCTGAAGGAGATAAATCCTCATCATCGATGAGCTTCCTTTATAGGAAAAATATTCATCCAAATGATAGTACACTATCCCTTCTTTGATCTCAACTGGGTCTCTGACAGAACTGACATGCATCAGTTATCCATGAGTGAATACATAGTTATCTGAAAATAATAGTTGTCACATGCATGCAAGCATCAACAAACTATATCTCATTAATTTAACAACTTGTTAAATTAATCTAATTGAACTTGACTAAGTTAAACTAAGTCAACTGATCCTCTCAATATAGAACTCATCCTTAATTCCTCAATCAGTGGAGGAAATCAATGACACATTCTCCAATTAGTGGAGAAATAATTGTATGTTCTCACAAAGACTTCAAGTTTGCTTTTCCTTAACTAATTAACTCATGGAAATTAATTAATTAATATTTTAAATTGCTGGTAAGACCAAATTCGTTTTTACTTCCTATAGTTAGACCAAGGACTACTAAAAATAGGAAGAGGCTCACAAATGCTATTTTTAGAAGATTCTATTTTTAGCAATTTCACCTCTCACCCACGGTGGCCAAAATGCTCATTAGCCACACTGCTATTTTTAGAAGTGTTATTTTTAGCAGTTCTATTTTTAGCACTTCCTAAATTTAGCATTTCCTATTGCACACTTTTCAATACAGTCTACATCAACAAAGCCACGAATATCCAACACTCTATCCAGTCCTAGTCTTCCTTGGTAGCACAAACCATAATCACTAGTGCCACGCAAATACCTGAAAACCTGCTTCATTGTTTTCCAATGCTCCTTCCTTGGTTTTGACATAAATCTGCTCAATAATCCCACTCCATGTGTAATGTCTGGTCTAGTACAGACCATTTCATACATCAGGCTTCCGACTGCACTTGCATATGGAACAAGGAACATGTCCTCTTCTTTTTCTTCTGTCTTGGAACATGGTTCAGCAGATAACTTTACACCTAATGGAATAGGAACCTTCACCGATTTACTATCCTACATATTAAACCTATGCAATATTGTCTCAACATACTTCGTTTGGTTTAACTAGAGCTTCCTCTTTGCCCAATCTCTTTTAATTTCCACGCCCAAAATATAGTTTGTAGTACCAAGATCTTTCATGTCGAATTTGGAGGAAAATTGGGTCTTCAAATCCTAGATAAATTCTTTGTCATTTCCAACCATAAACATATCATCTACATACAAGACTAGATAAATAACAGGGTCACCAATTAATTTAGAATACACACAGTGATCTGCTTTGCTTCTGTTGAAGCCAAGTCCCCGTATAAATGTATTAAATTTCTGATACCACATCTTTGGTAACTGTTTTAGCCCATACAAAGATTTCTTTAACTTGCATACCAGTTCTTTCTTACCCTTCACCGCAAAGCCTTTAGGTTGCTTCATGTAGATCTCCTCTTCCAGATCCCCATGGACAAATGTTGTCTTCACAGCCATTTATTCTACGTCAAAATCAAAAGTAGAAGCAACAGATAAAAGTAATATAATAGAAGCTACCTTGGCAAGAGGAAAAAAAATATCACGAAAATCAATTCCCGACACCTGGGAATAACCTTTTGCTACCAACTGAGCTTTGTATTTCTCCACCTTTCCTTTTTCATTTGTCTTCTTCTTGAACACCCATTTGCTGCCAATGGGTTTCCTTCCAACCAGCAACTCCACGAAATTCCAAACCTCATTTTTGTGCAAAGATGCCATTAAATCAACCATGGCCTCTTTCCAGATTTTTCCATCCTCTGAATCTACTGCTTCCTTCATAGTTCTGGGATCATCATCAGTAATAGATAAAGAAAAATTTGAACAAAAAGCAGATGGACTATACCTTTCTAGTTTCCTTCTTTCTCGAATTGATCTTGTCACAATTGGAGTTTGTGGCTCTTCATCTTCTGATTCCTCCTCTGTTGTAGAGTCTGACTCTTCCTCCTTTAGCTCAAACTCTATATTCTCAGGTTCCTTTGATGGGACTTCATGTTTAATAAGATTTTTTATTTCTTTGAACACCACATCTCGGTTGTACACAACCTTCCTTGTTATTGGGTTCCAAAGCTTATAACCCTTTAAACCATCCTTATACCCAATAAAGGTGCACTTTTCAAATTTACTATCCAACTTAGTTCTTTTCTCCTTTGGAACATGTACATATGCATCACATCCATATACCCTCAGATGTGAAAGAGATGGTTTCTTACAAGTCCATACCTCTTGTGGACTCTTATTCTCCAATGTTGATGAAGGTGATCTGTTGACCAAGTAACATGTTGTCTCCACTGCCTCTGCCCATAATTCTTGTCCTAGCCCGACACCACTGAGCATGCTTCTTTCCCTTTCCATCAACTTCTCATTCATTCTTTCTGCAACTCCATTTTGCTTAGGTGTGTATGGACTAGTCCTCTATCATGCTATACCACACTTCTTAAAGAATTCTTCAAATTCCTTCTTGCAAAACTCTCCACCATTATTTGTCCTCGACACCTTTATCTTCTTCTCCATTTGGTTTTCCACCAGAGCCTTAAATTCTTTAAACCTGTCAAAGACTTCAGATTTCTTCTTGAGGAAATATATCCATGTATTCCTTGAGAAGTAATCTATAAATGATACATAATACACAAACTTACCCAATGATGGAACCTTCATAGATTCAAACACATCACTGTGCACAAGCTCTAACATTTGTTTCTCCCTCTTACCACCAGAGGGGAAACTCACTCGATTCTTATTCCCATATACACAATTTTCACAAAAATCAAAATCCAGAGAGTTGTTAATCATACCTTCTACCACACCTTTACCGTGAAGTATTCAAAGGTCGTTCTCTCTAATATGTCCAATCCTTTGATGCCATAGCATGGTCTTTTCTCCAGAGACCACTAGATTTTCTGCACCACTTTTAGGAACCACAAAACTATTGCACCCATCAATAACAGTGACACCTTGTAACTTGTATGGAGTTTCAATCTGAACTCCCTACATCAATACCAGTGCTCTCTGAACCATATTGCAGGTCTCTTTCTCCAACACTATTTTTACACCTGCATCATCCATCTTTCTTACAGAAAAAAGATTTCTGACCAATGCAAGAAAATGCAGAATGCCTAAAAGTGTTCTAACCCTTCCACCTTGCAACTTCAACTTTACTTTTTTGCAACCAATGATTCTAGCCTTCCTATCATCCCCTAAAAAGACATCACCACCATCATATTTCTTATACTCATAGAACCACTCTCTATGGGGAGTGAAGTGAAGGGATGCACCTGAGTCAATCAACCATGCCTCATGATCTACAGGTGTACTTGAAGAAGCCAAGTATACATCCCCACCTTCCTCTGAGGCGATTTTTGACTCTCTAGAAGGAGCATCATTAGATCCCGTTCCTTTGTCAGGAGCTTTAGATTTACAATCCCTTTTGTAGTGCCCTTCTTTTCTGCATTTCCATCACACCTTTATAGATTTTCCTGGAGATTTAGATCTCCCTCTAGATTTAGATTTGCCACTCGATGACTTATTTTTGTTTATGTTATGAGACCGTCCTCATACAAACAAGGCATCAACATTCCGGCTCTCCTTATTTTTCCATCTCATCTCCTCCATCAGCAAGGATGAGACTATTTCATCAAACTACAAGGCAGTTGCATTGCTACCTATTGCAATAACCAGACTATCCCAAGAATCTGGTAGAGAACACAACAAACTAATGCACTTATATTCATCTGAAATTTTAATATCAACGGATAATAACTGACTTATCATAATATTAAATGTGTTCATATGCTCTGTCACCAAGTCTCCATTTTTGATCCTCAGGTTATACAACTTTTTTCGTAGGAACATTTTATTCTCGAGAGACTTAGATTGGTACAAAGTCCCTAACTTGACCCACAAATCCTTAGCCATACCTTCCCTTGATATATTCATCAATACTGAATCTGAGACACAATCATAATGTGCTCTTTGCCTTCCAATCCAACTTCTTCCATTCTTCATCGGACACTCGCATTGGTTTAGTACCGGATCTACCACGATACTGATCTTTATCTACCAACACATCCTCCATCTTGAGTTTCCATAACTCAAAACTCTGACCATTAAATTTCTCGATCTCTATCTTTCCACTGCTCACCATCTTCTTTCACCACCACAATCAATCCCATAGATCTCCCACTAAATAGGGTCTACTACAGGCCCAAGCGAAACCCCTCAGCAACAAAGGCATCCCCTTAAAGCCAAAATAGCTCTGATACAAAATGTAGGTTTTAACCACTTATAGAAATTACCTGCATACTAATTCTAAAACACATAAAATAAACAAGGCAAGTGCATAACACATAAAACACATATACACAGATATTTTCCCCTGTATCCCAAAACAACAACTACTAGATTGATTTTTCATTATGTTCCTTTAAATGTTACAATACATATATATACATGACGAAGCATTCAATACCATGGACCAAAAACCATCGCGCTCAAAACCATATGCGAAAACCATGCACAAAACCATAGGTAGGTTTGCCCACCTAATATAGGGTCCAAAAAAAATTTCCCCAGGGCAACCCCTAGAGGCAGGCTACCCAGCCCCCCTCAAACCCCCTATGACCCCCCCACTACACAATTGGTGCAACGAAGGGGAGGCTCTGACTCCCCTCTAACCCCCCGGTTAACTAGGGCATCTAGTTGTGGAAATAATATAACACAACCCAACATGTTGATCGCATGCAATAGGATGCAACATCATGCATGTCATTGTGCGCATGCATGCAATACCACCCATTTGGGACACTCACCAAGGCCAAGACAGGAAGCAAGTCTGACTAGAGTTGAACATGTGGTTCACAGTTGATGCACATGACCACCAACACACACTCGAAGATCAGCACGGATGTTATGCATCAGTGTGTTGCCGGTTCGGCTACACCCAAGAAGACCATGCGCATGTTAGCAGACAGTTTGGATGGAGGAGCCATACCACTGCAGCCAGATGCAACAGAGAAAAGAGTTCGCTTCATCAAGATGTCACCATGCAACAATGCACACCATCACGAATGACCAAGCTTGGAACCATCTCACCACCATCACCATCATAAGCATGTCAAAGAGTTGGTATCAGCACAACGGACCGAGTGTTAGTGATGTCTTTCATGGCTTGCTCAAGCCATTTTGTCTCACATGGGCACATGTGCATTGTAATGTAATGTCTTGTCAAGTGGAAGCTCAAGTGTTGATAGTTGAATGTAACAGTCATAGAGTAGTTGGAGAGTCATGAGGATAGATGAACGATGTCATAGGGGAATGTCAAGGGTCACCCCACCCTTTGCTATAAATAGAACCTCATAACTAATTGTAAAGGCTTTTGGTCATCCAAGCTTCTGATAAGACCATCTTGGAGAGAGCTTGGACAGTATTGTAACGAGCCATGGCTTCTCCACTGTGCAGAGCTAGTATATCTCTTTGGAGGAGAAGGCGGTTGTGGTTGTAACATTTTGCTATCAGAACTAGTGTTTGGACATGGATGTATTGTATGACTGGAACTTACACTTCTTAACATAATAAGATCCAAAACATTTCATGCGTATGTTGTATTGTATTCTATGCTATCTAGTTTACTCTAAATGATATATGTATATGTTTACTTACACATGACTGTATAACTATCTGTGTATGTATGTATGAATCTTTCTGAAATGTGTTGTTGATTTAACCATCACTTTGGATTTCTCGCTAGCTTTCCTTCCATGTTGTGATGCATCTTTGTTCGTGTGTTTCCTTCTTAACTACATGCTTTCACAGGCTTCCAAGGGGCGCACTCATCTCAACCCCCATGTGTTAGAACCTCTCATGCACCTTCCTTGGTTCACTACAGTTGTCACACTCTTGCTACCAAAAAAGTTATCTTACTTGTCTCTATGCGAAATCACATTCAAGGCACTACCATACAACCCACTACTGGGACTTCTACACCAAAATGTCTGAGGTGTAATTAAGACTTCTTACCAGGGAGATCCCCTTACATGTTAGCGGGTCCAACATCATCAAAATCTTTACGCTAGCTAGAGGTCCAGATGACAAGATAAGCCCTCATCATCTATTTTGAATCTTCACACATCTATCATGGAGTTTGTTATAGTTCGCCTTCTGAAATGTCTTTCCAACGGACATACCTTTCACGTTGAGAGGGAGTTGTGGGATCACTTGTCACAACTCACATATGATGGTGAAGGTAAAGTGGCCTGGCTTGAGCACTTAGATGACTTCTGTGTGTTCATGCAGGGCATGGAAGATTTTAATGAAATAGAGGTCTTTTCACTGGTTGCACACACATTTTGCGACCACTCATCACAATGGTGTGGCACACTACCTCATAACTTCGTGCACTCATTCAAGTAGTTCAACAATTTAATCAAATTTTTTTTCCACCATTTTGATCTTGAAGTGTTTGATAAAAAATTGTTAAAACAATGGAAGACCCCACACGAATCACCCATGGAGTTTTCAAAGCGCTTCCATCTATTCATCTCTGAATCCCTGAAAAGTCAAATGAAATTTCAGTATCTCATGGATAGATTCAAATACTACTTTGTCCAACATGTTAATTCCAAGAATAAGTTCAAGCTTAAACCCCGCTTAGAATACTTTGGTGATGGAGTTGAGCAATCACAGATGGCCGTGGTTGTTGTCACAAGTGATTGTCCGTCGTCTCCTCACCAAACAACTCCACCATGGCAAAGTGATGTGGGAGAGCATGCACACACATTTGTTCAACTATCACATCCTCCCGACATCGCTCCTTCCAATTTTTGCACAGACTTGGTTATGAGTCCCATACCTCATAACATGTATTTTTACCTCAATATCTGTCTTCAAACTGGGATAATCCTTCAGATGACACCGTCTTGTGTTCTTTCGTTCTGGACTCTACATATGTTTTGAACAAGGATTGATCTATTGACGGAGATGGTGTTGCACAACCAACATGCGTTGACATTCATGAAGAGCATGATTGGGAACTTGGAAATCCACCAGTAGCAGAGGACCATCCCTGTCTATCCGTACCTCCATTTTTTCCTGACCTCCTTGGTGATCCCACCATCCCTAATTTTTCATGTGTATCTCCATCCGCAGAAGCACCCATTGTTGATCATTCATAGGACACACTAGATGTCAGCCAATCATCCAACAACAGAGAGGACCAATCATTCATTGAAACTCCACTTAATCTTTCATCTGCTCTTTCTGGAAATGCAGAGGGTGAACATCCTTCCTTCTCATCTACCCCTCTATGCAATTCATCAAATCATGAGGATGCCGACCAACATCCTACATTTTCTGATCTTAGTTATCATGATATCTTCACTTCTTCATCTGATCATGATGTTGATTCAATCATTGTTAATCTATCAATGAAGACGAAACCCCTCAGATTGTCGAGGCACTTTAGCATGAGATGATGGTTATGTCAGGCTCTCACTATCTTGAGGTTGGTTTGACTTCTAATCAGGAAATTGTTCAAACATGCAAGGCTCCTCATCAGTCATTTGTATGCATTGAAGATCAATCTAACACTGAGATTTCACTTCCTCCACTTGAAATACATGATCCCATTGCTCACTCATTGGAGGAATCTTACTCAGCAAGCAAACTTGCGCAACCTAAGTGGTCTTACTTGCTCACGTATGCTTGCATATCATAGTCAAGAGTGTGTGTATGCTTAAACTTTGCACGTAGTGTCACACAACATCATGGTATCTCCACTGACTGCATGCCATGCTCTTTCACTCATTTTTGTTCCATGGACACTTGTAAGCTTAGAGTGTGTCTGTCTTCATTATTATATCTTTCATGTATGCTGGTTCAAACAACTAGGTTTCTCATGGACCATGCCTTCACCAACATTGGTCAACCAATGTGTCGGTGGCTGCATTGGAAGTATCACTTCACGTGATCATGCCCATGCACCATTAGCTTAGGAGTAGGAGTAGTGTTTTCTTTTAGTTAGTTTGCTTGCGTGCTCATCTGCCTACTTTCTTTGTTGGTTTGTTTGTCTGCTTGCTTGTTTGCTAACTCGCTTTGCTTTCACTTTTGCTTCTGCTTCTTCTTTGCTTTGTTGTTTGTTTGCTTGTTTTGTTCGTAGGTTAATTTTGCATGAAACCATGTATGACTCTTGAAACAAGATGGGTAAAGTACAAGAGGACTTGTACAACTATCAACATTTGGTTATCTGGTTTATGCTCTCTTATGTAAGAAATTGTTGTCTTCACTCCATGATACATCAATGGAAAATATGTATTGTTCGAAGTGAACCTTGGTAAAAACACAACGCTTGCGCACTATCTAGTATCACCTACTCTAGTCGATTGTTTTTGGATTAATCCTTCTCAGCTAAGTCAAGTAGAGTAAGGTGAGGAGGAAAACCTTAATAGGCACATCAGAGGTATAATAAACTACTTCTCTACAGGAACAACCTCTTCTACTCTCAATAAGTCGGTATCCCTCTTCCACCTCTGAAATGAATAATTGTTATGCACAGTTACGAAGTTTAAAAAAAAATGAAAATGAATAAGGAAAAAGAAGAGAAAGGATTCCTGCGCAAAGAGGTGATGCAAGTAACTCCACCAGGGTACTGCCAAGGCTCGCTGGCAACGAAGCCATGCTTGTGTTCCTATGTGACTCTGTCGGGATATTGTCGAGACCTGTTGGTAGTAGAGCAACATAAGAGATGAAACTAAGACTCTGACGACTATACTTCTTGTGCATCAATATACCTCTTGAACCCAATTGAAACAATTGTGTTTCCTTGGCTTGGAATGTGTGTCAATCGACCAAAAGCTTAGTAGATGCTACATCTTACAATCAAGCTAGTGTGGAAGCAAGATGAACTAAGAACTGAACAATACTTCCGGAGGTGTTCGACTTGCTTTTCACGAACAAGGTCCATTTAGAAAGTTGGAGTTCTATCAGTGTGTCACCAAGTGTTGTAATGACTACAACCACCCTCCAAAATTTTGCCTTAGCTTCATTTTGGAGCCTCCCTACAAACCTTTCACAACAACATGTCTTGCTTCATCAAGTACACAAGCTTTAGTGATTTTCTTATAGAATCACAACTTGTCCATCAGAGCTTGCTGCATTCCCCTCAAAGGTTGTTCCTTTGGACTTGGTCCAGCTATAGGCTGATTAGCTCCATCAAGAAATTGCGAATTATGGAGGGAAATCAGCCTTCCCTCTAAAAATTTCACAATTTTGTCTAGCAATCTACTGAGCTCTAGAATTGCACAATTCTGCCAGTCAAGATTCATCTAGAAAATTGTGAAATTCTCCCCAGCATGGCTACTCAACCAAAAATTTGCACAATCCTAGGTAGCAATCAACTACTCTCCCCAGAAATTGCACAAATCTCTTGGGCAGCCATCCCAACTCCCTTCGAGAAATGTGCAATTTCTCCCAACAATTGAGCAGCTTCTTGCATGTGTAGTTGAGGTGACTAGTTCCCTCTGGGACTGAGCCAAACTGATTTGCATGCATGGACTACTTCTCCCAAGGTAGAATGCAAAGTCATCCCTTGATTCAGGGATCTACTTTTAGCAGTTGGAGGTTGCATGCAAGGATCATCTCGGAAACCTCCCACCAAGTGTCGCTCTTCCTAGATTTGCGGCAGGTGTGTCACATCCTCAATTTTATCAAAACTCATGAACCAAGCACTGTAGAGCTCATTCCTAACATCAACCTTGCAGCTCTAACATCCCACATCACATATAGGAGCTGTCGGCACATTCAACACAACTATTTTGGGGTAAGCCCACTTTCCATATCTTATGTTGCATTTTTCGCGCTTTTTGGGTTTTGCATTGTATGAATGTTGTCTGCTTGATTTCAGTAAGCACTTGTTATTATTTTGATACATACTAGCTTGTACTAGCACCATTTCATTTTTTTTAACATCTCACTGATGTCGCATGCATGAAACTGTTTTTCACAAACGGTCGCTGATTCGGCGACTCGCCTCACCCACATGCTTTTTGTTCCATTTTATGAATCTTTCATTCATTTTTTTCATGCACGATCAGTCACTTATGTTTACAATCAGTATCGTCATGCATTCACATTCACATTTTCTTTCAGTTGCCAATTGGCGGGTCTAAGTAGCCTTGGCCCGAACTCTGCCTCACCAAGACAACATTGCGCAATCCTGAGAGAGAAGGCTCTGTCTTCCTCTCAAGAAATGAAAATTTCTTCATAGTGACTATCCTCCAGTATTTCATTACGTAATTCTGAGGGATAGTGACTGCTAGCCTAGAAAAATTGCACAATGTAGTCACTGAGCTTGCAACTATTGCTAGCTGAGATTGTGCATTGGGCAATTCCAGCAGTCAGCATCCAAGCTGGACTATGCATTGTGCAGTTCTAGTGACATGAAGATCATGTGAAGGCAGAGAACAAAATAAAGAAGGATTTGCGTGTGCTCAAGTAACAACTCAAGGAAGAACAGGAGTTGCATAGACAAGAGAATAAGTTGCAGCAAGAACAGGTACAACAGCGGGTGCAACATGCACTCATGGATGAAACTGTGTCCGTACAAGTTAAAGATCCATCCTAACAACGAGCACGAAGTAGACAAGGTGAGTAGTTTTGTTAATCGCATGCAAGGGAACTCAGTAGCATGCATGTCATTGTGCGCACGCATGCGATCCCACCCATTTGGCACACTCATCGAGGTGAAGACAAGAAGCAAGTCCGACTGGAGCTAAACATGTAGTTGACAATTAATGCACATGACCACGAGCACACACTCGAAGATCAGCACAGACACTATTCATGAGTGTGTTGCCAGTTCGGAGGCACCCAAGAAGATCATGTGCATGTTAGCAGGAAATTTAGACAGAGGATTCATACCAATGCACCCGGATGCAACAGAGGCAAGAGTTTGCTTCAACAAGATGTCATCATGGAGCGCATGCACACCATCACGAATAAGCAAGCTTTGCATTAGCTCACCACCTTCACCATCACAAGCATGTCAAAGAGTTGGTCTCACAACAGACCGAGTATCAATGATGTCTTGCATCGCTTGCTCAAGCCATTTTGTCTCACATGGGCACATGTGGATTGTAATGTAATTTCTTGTCAAGCGGAAGTTTAAGTGTCGATATTTGAATGTAACAGTCATAGAGTAGTTGAAGGATCATGACGATAGATGAACGGTCTCATAGGAGAATGTCAAGGGTCACCCCACCTTTTGCTATAAATAGAACCTCATAACTCATTGTAAAGGCTTTTGGTCAGCCAATATTTCGATAAGACTATCTTGGAGAGAGCTTGGAAAGTATTGTAACAAGCCTTGGCTTCTCCACTATGCAAAGCTAGTATATCTCTTTGGAGGAGCAGGCGACTGTGGCTGTAATGTTCCGCTATCAGAACTAGTGGTTGGACATGGATCTATTGTATGACTGGAACTTACACTTCTTAATATAACAAGAGCCAACTCGTTTTATGCATATGTTGTATTGTATTCTATGCTATCTAGTTTACTCTGAATGATATATGTATATGTTTACTTATGCATGCATGTATAACTATCTATGTATGTTTGTATGAATCTTTCTGAAATGTGTTGTTGGTTTAACCGTCACTTTGGATTGCTCGCTAACTTGCCTTCCATGTTGTGATGCATCTTTGCTCGTGTGTTCCCTTCTTAACTGTGTGCTATCACAGGTTTCCAAGGGGCACACTCATCTCAACCCCCGTGTGTTAGAACCTCTCATGCACCTTCCTTGGCTCACTGCAGTTGTCACACCCTTGCTACCAACAGAGTTATCTTACTTGCCTTTGTGCGAAATTGCGGTCAAGGCACTACCATACGACCCACTACCAGGACTCATACACCAAACGGTATGACATCTAATTGGGACTTCTTACCGAGGAGATCCCCTTACATGTTGGCGAGTCTAGCACTGTTAACACAATCCTAGTTACAAATTATGTTTCAGATACCTGTGTTGTGTCATACAGTTTCTTTTTCATTGTATCATAGTGTCCAAGTTTTCTCTTGCGACTACATGAATTAAACTCCCACTCAATTGTGCATGCATTGGTTGGTATCTATCAAAACTATGCTTCAATTTTAAATAAACTTTTTGAGGCTCAAAATATTGATATTATTATTATTATTATTATTATTATTATTATTATTATATGTTTTAGTGTTTAAAAGATTTCAAATTATTATTATATATTTTTATAATTTTTATAATATAATTAAAAACATATATTTATATATAAATAAACATTATATAATATTTTTATGAATTATGTTATTAAAAAAATCAAAATAATAATAAATTATCTAATTATAATAAAAATATACATAAAATAGAATATCAAAATTCATTATTAAATACTCAATTGATATCTTCGTTATTTAATAAATATAATTGGTTTTCATGGGTAAAATAAACTTTGTTGGGTACTAAGTTATTTAATAAATCGAATTTGTTTTCTTGAGTAAAATAAACCATGTCATGTACAAATTTAATAATTTTTTTAAATCTACACTGTGTTGTGTACAAATTTAAATAGAAATTGTTTTTTATAATAAAATTTAAATTATGTTGTGTATAAATTTAATAACATTTAAATATAAATTTTATATTTTAATTTTTAAATTTTAAAATATCGTAATTTTATAACAAAAAATATATAAAACATATGGTCTCATATTTCTTGTTTTTTTTTTTAATAATAAAGATGGAGTATGGACACATTCTTATTAGAAAAAAAGTTTTCCCTAAAAAAAATGGAATTTTTGGATTTTTTTTTAATATCCGATGAATCCATGTAAATTGTAATTAATCATTTTAGTTTATTTTTTAATGTTATTTTATTGTTTTATATATTTTCCTGACATTCTTCTTATAAAAAAATTCTCAATAAAAAAATTGGAAAATTTTCTAAATATTTGAATCAATCAATGTAAATTGTAATTAATCATTGTTAGTTTATATTTATTTTGTCGAAAGCATTTTCTATTCGAAATTGAAAAGTGTAGTTTAATCTTTCTATCTATTTTGAAAAAAGAAATTGTTGAAAATGTCGCTTTGAGTAAAATATTTCAGATCTTTGCTACACTTAGTTTTCCTTTTTGGCATTTTTCACATTAAGGGGAATGAAAAAAAATACATGAATTTGCATTTGCATTTAGTTTGTGTGTGCAAAATGATTTAGGACAGTGCATTAGTGTATGCTCTTTGCTCTTTGTTTGAAATAATTGTAATCTTCTTTCCCTAGTAGATAGGATTTTCATTGCTAAAAATAAACAACAATTGTTTATCATTGTAGTTTGCATTTTAGGAATTTTAAATCAACATCATGCGGTGAACCATTAAAAGGAAAATTTTAAACAAGATCAACTCTAAAACAAATCTCAATGAACCTAACAATACTTTGGCACCTAATGCAACACATCTAGAGGTCTAGGCTAGAGATGTGTTCCAGCGTCATAAAAACTAGTAACTATCATTTTCATTGAAGGTTGGGTGATTCCTCCTCCTTGTGTTCCCTATACCGTCGAGTATATATTGAGAGACCACAATAGGCTTATATCCTTTATCCATAGGAAGCTGAATTTGCCACTCTATCGATCGCAATGCACTGAACACAACATTCAGGAAGATTGACTGGCACACATAAGTCCTTGGTAACTTCTCTTTAATTTATCACCAAGGTGTATATTGTAGTTTTGCAATTAGTTTGGTAATTCCTCTGTCTAGATTTTCCAGAGTAGTCACTTTCGTTCCTTTTCGACTCTTTAAAAGAAAAGGTCCATCTGAGCACTTGTCACTTCAAGTTCATTAAAAATCAAAGGGGACTAGAGTCATCTTTAGCTTTTTCTCGACTCTTAAATACTGAAAAAGAAAACTTGTGTCAAAGCATCTTTAAAATTAATTATATTCGGAATAACATCCCTATTCCTTAGTTGATCTTAGGTTGAGGCATATGGAAACAAATCCGGGATCCACCAATCTAGGAATCCATTTTGAAGGGAATCCTAGTCCTTTTTCTTCTTGGGGAAATATTGGTGCTTTGTATATGGCCACATTATCCCTTCCAGGAATTACAATTGGCCTACTGGTATGGCTGTTCTCAACCTCCGTGGTTCAAAATCCTACATTTCAGCGGCAATTGAATCAGCCTCCAATTGATACTAGAGTTGACCCTTTTCCTTCCTCTTTGATTGTTTCTCCCTCCCCTTCTTCCTCTTCACTTGGTGAAAGTAGCAATGCTAATAACAAGGTGACTGAGAAGAAGAAGAAAGGGAAGGAGAGGAAGAAGAAGCCAATTCAGCAAGGGGGCAACCATGTGTCATCTAGAGAAATCCGAACACCAAACTTTCCAAAGCCAAATATCCATGCATGATTTGTGTGGGTGACCATTTTTCTTGAGACTGTCCTTGCTTTCCTCAGACCTTGAGAGAATGGTCTCGCCGTTCACACCATCCTATGTCATCGAATACTGGAGATCAGTTGATTACACACCTTCAACTAGTAATAATAAAGTTCATGAACAGACGAGAAAGGTTAGATTTCCATGTAAGTTATGTGAAGGGAACCATCAACTTCACCTTTGTCCCTTTTTGGATGAAGCCAAAAGAATATTAAATAACCGTTTTGCATCACCGCAGTGACTTCCATCTGGCTACAGGAAACTCTCCCCAAGTCCTTTACTAGTTGAAAAACTGACTGACTTAGATCAGCCGTCAGTCGAAACACCTCTCATTGAAGTGAATCTTCTGAGTCTATACCCGACCAGAGTCAACAGGTCGAGGTGATAGTTGACCCAATTTTACCTTCGGAAGATCAAACCCTTCCCAAAGAGAGTGAGAATGAAATCGTTCAAATTCTTATTGTCAATTTAGAGTTCGATGAACTTGGGGGCAATCCACCCAATCATTCAGAACAGCAGGAAAATCCCCCAGTTCTCGTAAATCAAGGGGTTATTTCTTCAATTTATTTGGTACCCCCTCCAAGTAGTCTAGTCACCTCCTTTGATTGGAATCGACTAGCAGGATCCCGCCTTCCTTATTATGTACCTTTTCAGATCATAGTACAAGTTTATAAAATGATCATGTCTGGCACTATCATAGATGAAGGGGCATCGGTGAGTATCCTTTCCTCAACTGCTTGGAAAGCACTTGGTTTGCCATCGCTTATGCCTGTTACACAAAATTTTTTAGGCTTTCACAAAGGAACCAATTGACCGTTAGGGATCCTTCCCAAATTACCGATCACTCTGAGAAGGAAAACAATTCATTTGAATGTGATGGTAGTTTTGAGACCATTAGATTACAATCTACTCCTTGGACGTGACTATGTTTATAACATGGAGGCTATTGTTTCAACACTCTTCCGAGAGATGTGTTTCCCACATGAAGGCAAAATTGTCACCATTGACCAGCTGTCATTTCCCAGTTCAAGCACAGCTCCAAGTAAAACATCATCCCTAAATGGTACTTTTGCATCGAGAGTGCCTCTTCAACCTTCATTCCATCCACCGGATTGAGGGGAGTAGTCTGGTGAACGTAATGAATTTTAGGGGGCATGCACCCTTGTCTATTCTGCAGACGAACCTAGCTGAAAAGATAAGTTTCCCTATAGGTTATGTGATTGGTCTGACACACCATTCACCTTTATCTATTCTACAGAGGAAGCCAAGGAAGTGTTTTGTCTACTCTGTGGATGAAACCATCTTGTCTAACATGGTTTCCCTGAAAGTTATGTTATTGGTCTTACACACCATTCACCTTTGTATATTCTGTGGATGAAGCCAAGGAAGTGTTTTGTCTATTTTGCAGACGAAACCATCCTACCTAACCTTAGAAGTTTCCATATGGCTACTGGAGACTCTCCTTTTCACCATGCTAGGGACATGAAAACCTTTTTCAATTTCATTCTTTTTTAGCTTTTTAGCTTTCCAGCTTTTTAGTTTTGTCATTTTCTAGCCTTTTATTTTTGTCGCTTCGAGCTTCCATAAAAAAGAAAAAACTAATAGTGAGCATAGTTCCCCCATGTTTCAAGCTCATTAAAAAATGAACCCGCCTTCACTAAGTAACCTTTGCGAATGCCATGCTATCAACTTTTTGAGCCTTGGTTGTGTACCTCCCATCACCTCCATTCTTTTGGCCGATCATACGTTTCCACTTGGTTGTTTACCATTTTGAGGAACAAATACGACGAGTGGTCTTGTTAGCCAACATATTCCTTGAAACGACCATTTTTTGAGAAGTTCCAAGCTTACTTAGAACCAATTGCTACCATAGACACCACTCGTTCCTCAAAATAAAGTCTCCTTTAAACCCTTTTCAAACTCGTTAAATATGAAAATATTGTCGAGAAATTAGCCTTTCCAGCTCGTTAAAGTGATTGGAAGTGCCATCCCTCCTGTATATTTTAAATCTTTTTCATACCCGAGGGATTATCTCACGAAAAAGTTCGAGCACTTGTCTTTTTCAGCTCGTTAAAGTGATCGGAAAAGTCATCCCTTTTGTATTATTTTATCCTTTTTGGACTTAAGGGATTATGCTACGAAAAAGAACTATTGGAGTTTCCTTTTCATCCCTTTTCAAACTTTCTAATCATGAAAAGGACTGAGTTATCCTTGTCATTAAACTCGTTAAAACGATAGTCACATACTTGTCCATTCTAGACAAGAGCGAGTTTCACTGTCGCTAGACTCGTCAAAACATAGCGACAGGTTTGCCCTAAGGGCACATTATAGAACAAGCATATGTTATCCTCCTCAAGCTTGATAAAAAATAAAGAGGTACTGGTCAACAATGACTGGGGAAAAGGGAAGAGAACTTGAAGAAATTTATGGTAGGAGGTCGCTCTTGAACATGACACTTCCTCACCATTATTGAGTTGGGTTGGGTTATTAACAGGTCATCTCACCATTGGTCTTTCACACCATCCATATTTTGGGGTTAAAGCTACCAATACATCTCAGTTTCACTGACATGTTCAAGAGAATTCATTCAGTTGAGAAACCATGAACCCAGTTAATGCCTCATCCACTGCAATACCTTCAACCTTCATTTTTCATGATTGTAATTCCTGAAGCTTGTGTCGTCAAATCGTTCTCACCTCTAGAAATCATTTTCTTCATTTAGTGTCGTAGATGTGGGATACATTAAATCCATCTTACAATGGGTCACTTCTTGTCGACATCAGCTCATTATCCAAGAAGTTGACTTAGGAACACCCCTTTTAGTACTTTGGAGCTTGCATGCCTCAATGGCAAGTTTCTCACTTCCGGCGATAGGTTGACATCAATGGCCTTTGACCGAAAGATTTGGTGTGATGTTCAACATCAGATCATATATTCACACCATGTGAATTTTACTGTAGTACCTTGAGGGTCATTATCATTATCGGTGATTCCTCTCGCGCCTGTTAACAACTCACATTATTGGCTGGTAATTGAGCGATGTCTTTCCATGTTCGACTTCAGAACATCTCTTCATATGGATTGACTTGTACATCAGGGGAAGATTGAACGAGTTCGAAGACCCCAGATCTAGTTTCATCCATCCGGGTTGTGATATATTTGGGGATATAAAGACATCAAGAAGCTGCATAGACGGTCATCCGAACCAAGGATGATGACTCTACATCTGAAGAATCATTAGATGACTATCTAATCTATGTACATGATATGAATTTATAAATATGAGCATGGGAATGCTTGCCCCAGCTAAATCATGGAAAATTATATTATGATGATGAATTGTGTTGTATCTTATATAGGTCACCTTCCAGTTCGAAACCTCAGATCCTCATGGTAAAGCATTTCACCAGACATCAAGATTTACGACTTCATGCTTTAGGGGGCAACTTTTATAGACATATTTGGGCACTTCAAACCCAATCTTATATGTTGATAAACTAGGGCTCTTCAACCCCTAAAAGTGTTGTTTCATACCGTAAAAGAACATGGTCATCTGATTACATCATTCCCCAAAAGTTCCACCTGAAAAACCATCTGGAAATGGCCCAAACTGAACCATACTGACTACTACACTGGCCAGGTGCAATGCATACTGAGTGTTACGTTCCTCAGGTGCGATGCATACTGATTAGGCCTTTTGTAGGGTATGATGGGCAAGGATGGACAAATGTCCAAGATAGTTTGCTAAGTGGATACTCACAGAATATTCTAGAAACTTCTCTTATGACACTTTCCTCTCTAAATTCGCCCAGGGATGAGTAAGAGATCCAAGAAATATCCAAGTCGAACCAATTATAACAAGTGGAATCAATTGTAACAAGTGGAATGACACTAGTCAAAACCCCATAGATGACTCAGACCTTTGAACACATCTATAAATGGATCTCTCATCTAAGAGATACAGGGGGATGGAATTTTGTGAATTTCAAGGAAGTGCTGAAAGTTTTATATTTCAGAGAAAAGCATTGTATTGTTGGTGTGATCTTGCTATTTCATGAGGTGAATAGGGATTGATACTGGATCAGACAACCGGGTTGTAATTCTCCATCCTATTTAATAAAGTTCTTCAAGTTTTCTTTCATATAATTGTGCACTTGTGAATGTTATTATTTGTGAATGCCATTGTATGTTCATTATACATCTGATTCTGTAATTCTTACGATACAATAGATCAAGATGGTTTGATGGTTCTTTGCTACTGTGTTTCTATAGGTACTCTTCAAGCAAGATAATTACGGAGAGGAGTTGCAAGCTCTGTCAACGATTAAGCGAAAGTTCCATGTTGGTCCTCTCATATTTCTCTTATCTATTGCACATAGAATAAATCGTTGAATTACTTTGAACTATTGTTTCTAGGGTAGCTGCCAAACATAGAGGGCTAGTCAATAAAAAAGACACTAGTTTTCCTAGAAATAGTAGGGACTGCCTGGGTAGAGTAGTTGTATATATTGCTTTCTTTCAGTATATTCATGGTTTTTGATTTCATTGTATAATTTGTAGAAAAAATATTCTTCAATTTTAGATTTATGATATGTTGTTACATATATTTGGTTAGAAGTATGGTAGTTGACCAACTGGTGTAGTTATTAGTACAGTGTGTGGTGCGCATTTTTTTTGGTAGATCAAAGTGTGATTCCATTCTTGTGTATGTTTTTTATTTTTGCATAAATGTTAATTTGCACAATTGATTCAATGGTATTCTTTACTATTTCCAATTTTCATCCTTGGTTGTGGTGTATCATCCCAGATAGTGCAAACTCCTTTGAAATAAATAGACCTACCCTGGGTTGACAATTGAATGGTTGCATTCTTAGTCTATTAAAGGTGATTAATATAGCACAACATTTTCGTGTCGTTGTTGGGGAAGGAATTTGATGATACAGTTAACCAAGATGTTTGTTTGAAGATAGAGTGTTCCTAGTCCATAGTTGTTGGGTGCTAAGATGAGGGGTAAGAACTTTCACATCGCTCTAACATACCTTGGTGGGATCACCATTGTGATCGCTAGGGCACATAGGGTATGAAATTTTGGTATTTTCTTAAAATGTGTCTTCAACTCTTCAGTTGTTGGGCGGTAAGACAAGAGGTAAGAACCTATGCATTGCTCTAACATATCTGGGTAGGATCACCACTATTGAAACTGATACACTTAGGGTGTGAATCAATACACATAGGGTCCAAATGTGCAATTGTAGGAATATTAGAGATACTAAAAACACCCCCACTCTAATTAGTCGCAGGAAAAACAGGTTGTAAAAAGGAAAAAAAGAGTGTAGATTTGGAGAGGAAAACATTTATTCATGAGCTGATATCAAAAGAAGAAAAAGAGTAGTCAAATTTTGAAAGGGACGCAAGGAAAATAGGGCCACAAAAAGTTGTTACTACCATAATAAGAATAAAATCATCCAATTCCTTTGTCTCCGAACCATATAATTCTAAAACTAATGTGAACACTCTCAATGCAAAGCATCCAAATCAAGAGTAGCAGGGGGAAGCTAGCGATCAAGAGCTTAGGACCGAGGGACACGGGTAAACCAAAGGGGAGCACCAAAATCCTAAAACAAATGAACATTTATTGGTTTATCAATATCTGGATTCGGGGAGGACAGTCAAACAACTAGTCCTAAAGCAGCCTGAGCTATCAATTTCACCCATAGGAAAATCACTAGAATGGTCTAAGGAAGCCCTGTTACAACAAGGATTAGGAGGGTCAACAACGGGGGACAAAAATAGCAACAAAACTAAAATGGATGCTACCATCGCCACCTTTGAGTTTCTAATAGGGGATATTAGAGGCGAGATTCCCATGAAAAACATTCCTTTATCATCTCTTCCATATTTTCAAGGAATGACTGTAGAAGATCCTGACACCTTCTTGTTTGAATTTGATGTCTTGTGCAGGAAATATGCTAATGTTCCAGATGCTCAAAAACTAAAATTATTTCCTTCTACTCTAAAAGGAGCAACCTTGAGATGGTTCATGGGATTAGGCTTTGCTTCCATTCGAACATGTGATGACATGAAAGAGACATTTTTATCTAAGTATCAAGATTATTGTAGAACCAGGGACTTGAGGGAAGAAATATTTAGGATGACACAAAAGCAGGATGAGAGCTTGGAGGACTATGTGAAGCGATTCCATTACAATTTGCAGAGATCTAAACATAGTGACTTAGATCAAGAGATCTTAAAGACCATATTCATAAGGGGAATGAGTGATGACTGCCTTGATACCTTGAATTTATTTGGGAAGGGGAACATATCTCAGGAACCATTCACTGAGATAATAAATCTTTGTCTGAGGAGTTCAAGAGGATTGAATATAGGGAGAAGCTCAATAGGATCCTTTTGTCTGAATACATAAATCTGCAAGTGGAGGAGTAACCAAAGTAGAGATCGGGAATTTATTTGAAAATTTTAAAACCAACCTCCTCAGTACTTTATCTGCTCAGATAGCGATGACACAAATCAGGAAGACATAAGAGGAAGATGACACATCTTTAGCTGTGTTCTATCTAAAGTTAAGAAAGAAACATCCCTTGAGGGATTGTGAAATGAACAACATCAACTTGTGCAATATTTGTGTACTAGAACATTCTACAGGTCAATGTACAGAGCTTCCCAGACTAAAGGTGGTGCTTAGAGAGTCGAGTGAATAAGTTTTGTCTTCCTATTTCATCGGATCTAGGAGACTGTGGTAGCTATGGCCACCAAGTAGGTCTAAAAATTTCTCTTCTTTTAATTTGTGGAATAATGCATATAACACTCAGCAATATCCATGGCAGTACCTTACTCCTTCTCCAACACAATTTCCTTCGTCTTGGAACTAGTGGTCTCCCTCTCCACCTATTCAATATTCTCCATATCAACCATATCCTTGGAGTCAAAACTGGAGGGGGAATGCCCAAAGTCCAGCCCCCTCTGCATTGTCGATGCAATAGCAGTTACAATTTCCTCCTTTCCAAACTTCTATTCCTACACTACTTGTGCCACTCCAATTACCTGTGCAACCTAACCCTAACCCAAATAATAAGGTAGTCCAGAGCATAGAGGCTTTGAATGCCTTCCAGACTTATCTTATCACTCCCATTAGAATTAATGAAATTCAACTACGGTCGGGTAAGCTGATTAAACCAAATCGTTCCCCTATCCTCATCAAGGAGGAATGTGAGTCTTACAGAGAAGGTACGGTAGATCTTGAGGCAGCTGTTACACCTATAACAACCGATGCAGTATGGACTGTTACGCCTATAACAACCAACCCAAGAAGAACTATTGCTCCTGTAACAACCAACTCGAGTAAATTTGATACACTTGTAACAATGGATTCGACTGTTATGACTCAGGATCCTCTCCATTCCCAAAGATTAATCGAGACTAGAACGAATTCGCAAACTGAATCTGATTTTCTTATGGAGTTGAAAAACTTGCATGTACGGATTCCTCTATTGCAAGATCTTAAAGAAGTGCCTATTTATGCTAAAATAGTACGAGACCTCTGCATTAAGAAACCTGGAAGGAAGCATAAGAACCCTGCTACTATACATGTGATGGGAAAATCGTCTGAATTGATGACTGATCATCCTCTCTTAAAAAGGTATAATGATCAAGGGAACCCTACGGTTACTGTTAATATTGGCAACCAACCCATAACTAATACATTGATTGATCTAGGGGTGGCCATTAACGTAACGACAAAGGACCTTTTTACCACCCTGGGGATACATGGGCTTAGACATATGCCTACCGTGCTTGAATTAGTAGATACATTCTATGTTAAACCCAAGGGGATATTGGAGGACGTAGTAATCACAGTAGCTTTCTGGAGGTATCCATTTGACTTTCTTATCTTGGAAACCAAATCCAACCTAGGGGGAAATTCTTTGATTTTAGGGAGGCCTTAGCTGGCCACTACAAATGCATTTATAGGGTGTAGATCCAGATCTATGATGATTTCAAATGGCTAGGCTACAAATAACCTTCATCTTTACCCCCAAACAAAACCAAATGTGGATTTGACCAATCCCTGGTGGGATGAATTTGAACCCGAATAAGATATTTCCCTACCACTCCTTACCCTTGGAAAAGCCTAGTATTTTAAGGATGAGATAAAGGATGATATCATTAATGGTTTTATTAGTAATTCAATTTATGTCATTTCTATTGAAGAATCAAGGGAGTAATATGAGATATATGATGTAAACTTTGAAAAAATGAGAACCACCCCGCATAATGATAGTAGTCCAATTGAAATAGAACCAGGGAAGTATTTGAATATCAATCCCAACTTGACTATTGAAAAAAATAAACTGTTGTTATAGATGTTACAGAAATACAAAAAGGCATTTACATGGTACTACACATATATGAAAGGGATTCATCTTAGCCTTTGCACTTCCCACATTTATTTGAAATATGGTTGCAATCTAGTTAGACAACCACAACGCCGCATGAACCCTACACTGAAAGAGGTAGTGAATGAAGAATTGCAGAAACTCCTAAATTCTAACTTCATTTATCTGATATTTGACAATCAATGGGTGTCTCCACTTTTCATTGTCCCTAAGAATAATGGCAAGTGGAGAGTCTGTGTGGATTATAGAGAACTTAACAAAGCCACTCAAAAAAACCATTTTTCTCTACCATTTATAGATCAAATCCTTGACTCCCTCTCTGGGAAACATTTTGTTTGGTTCTTAGATGGGTTTAGCAGTTACAATAAGATACATATTTTCCGATATGATCAGGATAAAAAAAACTTTACTTTCCCTCAGGGAACTTTCACATACAAAATTCTCCCTTTTGGAATCTGCAATGCACTAAAAACTTTCTAGACAGAAATACTGGGAATCTTCTCGGATCTGTTGAATGACTGCCTTGAAATATTCATGGATGACTTTACACCTTATGGTGATGCCTTTGAAACAACACTAGTTAATCTAGAAAAAGTATTGGAATGTTGTGTACAGACTAATGTTTCTTTGAGCATTGAAAAGTATCACATGATGATGAATGAAGGGATCATGATGGGACGCTTCATTTCTGTTGATGGGATCAAGGTAGACCCTACTAATATAGAGGTAATATTGAGAATCCCAACACCCAAGGCACAAAAATAGGTACATAGTTTCTTGGGGAATGCAGGGTATATAAGAGGTTTATAGCGATATTTTCAAAAATTGCATTGCCTCTCTTTTCCTTACTTATGAAAGATGTGGAATTTGTGTGGAGAGGAAAGTGTGAGCAGGCCTTTTTGAAGTTGAAATAATGTGTATCAACAACCCTTGTTTTCCATGGACCAAATTGGAAACTCTCATTTCACATAGCTACAAATGCATCTGACATTGCTGTGGGTGTTGTTTTGGGCCAGCTGGAGGATAGGAAACCCTACACTATTTATTAGATAAGCAAGAACTTGACTCCAACTGAGCTCAATTATACACTGATCGAGAAATAATTCCTAGTAGTAGCACATTCCATAAAAAAAATCGACATTACATCACCCGGTATCAAGTATTTGTACACACTGACCACTTTGCCATTCGTTTTTAATGAATAATCCAATTACCAATGGTAGGATTACATACTGGTTATTTATGTTACAAGAATTTAATATCACAATCTTAGACAAACTTGGAAAAGATAATGTAGTAGCTGATTTTATTTCTAGGTTAACTATTGATGACGATTGAATTCCTAATGAGGATTCTTTTCCTGATGAGTATCTTTTTTCTATTTCTACTCATTCACAATGGTATGCAGACACAAATAATTATCTTACTGCAGGAAAGTTACCACAATACCTATCCTCGAAGAAAAAGAGAAAGATCATACAACAGAGTGCTACTTACTCCTGGATAGAGGGGGATCTCTATCACACTAGACCACAATTTTAGTCCAGACGTTGTGTCAGGGAAGATAGGATTTTTGATATCCTTATATCTTGTCATGAGGAACCTTGTGGAGGGAACTTCGGAGACAAGTGGATAGGATACAAAGTCCTCTCGAGAGGATATTATTGGCCAAATATATTTCAAGATGCTAAGAAGTTCGTGAAAGGGTGTGATAGCTGCCAGAGGATGGGCCAATTGATGCAGTCAAATGAGATGTCGTTACAACCTCAAATAGTCTTAGAACCATTTGAGAAATTGTCCTTAGATTTTGTGGGACCAATTAACCCTTCATCTAGAGAGAAGTCCTACCTCTTGGTCTGCATAGACTATGTCAAAAAGTCGTTTGATGCAAAAGAACTAACTAGAGCTACGAAGAAGTTTGTTTCAGACTTCTTGTTTGAAGACGTCTTTGTTCGTTTTTGGATACACAGGGAGTGATCTAGGGATCTTTTGCTTATAGATGCATTAAAATAATCACATGTAGAAATTTCAGCTTAACATAGAAATTTAATGTACACATGAGAGAAGGAGAAGAAACACATAAGGCATGAAAAGAAGACAACAAGACTTGATAACATAGTTCATCCAAATTGGACTACGTCTTTGGGCCCCGCTCGATCAATGGGGAGGCCTTCATTCATTAAATGGCATGAAAAAGGAGAATACAATCATCAGTTACATAAAAGGAGTCATATACCTCCATTCTGGAAAATGGATGAGAAACGTAGGACTCAGATGGAGAAATGGATAACATCACTGCATCCACGACGTCGAGAGGGGCTGAAAACATATAAGCTTTGTCCAATTAAGACAAAATGCATTTTCGTCCCTCCTGCACTGCTTCTGCCTCAAATTGCTTGCCAAAATCCTCTCCCCTTGCACTTTTTGCGTGCATTGGTTTTATATTAGTTTTTTGTTACAATTGTCGCTTAAATCGGGGTTGTCTGATTATAATAGAATGTTGTTCTAACGGAGGATCAGTCAGATGTGATGAATCCGAACTTTCTCAACAACGAACCCCAAAATAGCATTTTTTTTTAAAACACCAATATAAATGAAAACATTGAAAAACCAAAAACCCTGGACTTCCAAATATATGAAATCAGGCTTATAAACCCATCAGCTCTAGTCCCCATATCATAATCACATATCGCTTGTTCACTGGTCCTTGTCGCGGGGATCTGCTGATCGCTAATTGCCGATATTTCTGATATTGGCATATCACCATCGGAGCTATCGCATCGACATATCACATCGCTACGGCCCAGGGGTTCGAGTCTTATACCTTGGGTTGTGCCAACCCAATCACTCCATCGTTGAAATCGTCGTCGCCTGCTTTAAGTCACCGATGTCACCCATCACTTGCCCTGATTGTGATTAAACAAATATCATTGATTGGGGGTTCCTCTCGCCGGCGTTTAATTCACCCTTTTGACTCCTCTGATTGTGATTTGTCTTATAAGGCTTAAAACCCATTTTTTAGAGAAAATGCCTCATTTTTCAAAGGAACAAAGGCAAAGTCTTTTGGCGATAACTTCATCATCTAGACTCGGATAGGAGTGTCGTTCACACCATTGGAATAAGGGCGACGATAACTTCAATTGATGTCAAGATACTTTCCTTTCTGCCAATTTAAATTTTTAGCTTTTCCATGCAATTGTGTCTGAAGATCCACCTATATCAATCCTCTCCATTGTGGAAATTTTGGACCGCCAAAATCTTTATTAGTCAATTGGCAAGTGAGTGAATTTTTCCCTCTCTCTTTCCTTCTCCAGCCATTTTTCCTTGCTAAGGTGCATCCCCTTCAAGCCGACTCGAAGGTATTCCACATCTCTTTGCCGTGGAGTCTTGGTTCTTCTATCAAGGATGATGTCTTTAGGAAACTCATCTAGATACTCAGGTGCAAAACCATCAACTGTAGGAACTGTGCCCACCTCCTCGGTGTCCATAATCAATGGTGGTTCATACAGATTTAATTTCTCCACATTCACTATATAGTACATTTGCATATATATCAGCAAATCAAGACGAAAGGCATTGTTTCCAATCTTCTCCAAAATGGTGAATGGACCATACTAGATTGCTCACAACTTCTTCCCTTCTCCTTTCATCCTTTCCTTGCTGATATGAAACCACACTTTGTCGCCCACTTGGAATTGATGGTTGACTCAATGTTTGTCATGTCGAGCCTTGTATTGGGCTTGACTTTTCTCCAACTTCTCTTGTACTTCTTGGTGAATCAACTAGATCCATTGAATGAACTATTGCACTTTGTCCCTATCATTACGTCCACTGGAGTCATCTTCCCTTCCAAAGATCATATCAAAAGGGTCCTTTGGCAGGTAACCAAAACATGTCTCAAATGGTGAACACTGCGTAGATGAGTGTACTA
This sequence comes from Pinus taeda, assembly GCA_000404065.3. NCBI lineage: Eukaryota > Viridiplantae > Streptophyta > Pinopsida > Pinales > Pinaceae > Pinus > Pinus taeda. The sequence continues at coordinate 39,814 of APFE031069825.1, forward strand.
CTTGGTTGTAGGAATGCTGCACATATGGGAGATGCTCATCCCACAACTTAGGATGTTTCCCACAATAACCTCGAAACAAATGTACCACGATGCGGTTGACAACCTTTGTCTATCCATCAGTCTATGAATGAAATGTTGTGCTTCTTTTCAACTTGGTGTCCATCATCTTCCACAAGCTGGTCCAAAAATATCCATGAAAGCAAGAGTCTCGATCTGATGCAATCAATGTGGGCAATCCAAAATGGAGCCAAACATGTTGGAAGAAAAGATAAGTAGTTTTCTCTATAGTGATTTTCTTTTTACAAAGCATTAAAATACACATCTTACTAAAATAGTCAACAAAGACATACAAATAGTCGTGACTCTTTCTAGACAAAGGCAAACCTCCTACAAAGTCCATTGACACACTTCCCATGGACGACTCAGAATAGGGAGTGGTGTGTAGAGCCTTAGTTTTCTATTAGAGGGCTTTGAAACAGAGCACATCACACAACCCTTTACATAGCAAGTCACAATGTTCTTCATATGAGGCCAAAAAAAAATCTTTGTACATGACATAAATTATTTTCGGCACCAAAGTGAATAGAAACAAGAGAGGTGTGGGCCTCTCAGATTACATGTACTCGTTCCCATGTGGGAATACACAATTTACTAAGGTGATACAACAGTTTCCCCTACAAGTGATAGTTGTCCACTTGTGAACCATGGGTTAGTTTTGCATAAATAGTTTTAAAGTCATCATCATTAGCATATTGTTTAGCATAATTCTCAATAGATAATGAAGCATTGTGAAAAATAACAGAAGCAGAAATAGGAGGGCGAGATAGCATATCGACCACTTTATTGCTAGTGCCCTTCTTATACTTTATTACCAGATGAAACTATTGAACAAATCCCAACAACCTGAAATGAAGATATTGCTACAACTTGGTTTGTGACTAAAGGTAGTGCAAGGGCTGATGATCCGTATGGATGGTGGTCTCCTTGCCGATCAGTTAGTTTTTCCACTTTTTTACACTCTGCACCAAGGCATAAAGCTCCTTGTCATAAGTGGGATATTTTATCATAGCCTGAGAAAACTTCTCAGAATGGTAACATATCGGCTTATTTTTCTACATCAATATAGCTCCCATGGCATAACCATTGGCATTGGTTTTGATCTCGAAAGGCTGTTGGAGATCTGGTAAGGCTAAGACTGGCACGATGTTGATATTTTACTTCAATGTTTCGAAGGACTTATACTGTCTTCCTCCCCATTGGAAGACCTATTTCACACTTGTCAATGTGTGCCAAAGTGCTACAATAATAGAGAAATTGGCGATAAATCCCCTCCAATACTGGACTGCACCTAAAAAGCTGCAGAACTCAGTTACACTAGTAGGCTTAGGCCAATTTACAATTTCTTCAACTTTAGAGGGATTAATTTTTAACTGACCATGACCAACAATATGACCTAGGTAACCCAAAGCGGTTTTACCGAACTCACACTTTGACAACTTTACATAGAGTTTTCCTTATTTCAAGACATCAAGCACTTTCTTAACATGACACACATGTTCATTCCAACTTTTACTAAAGACAAGGATATCATCTAAATATACAAGAACAAATTCATCAATGAAAGTCTAAAAGAGATCATTCATGACCCTCATGAAAGTGGCTGGAGCATTGCAATGTCCAAATGGAATCACCATCCATTCGAACAACCCCTATTTTGTCTTGAAAGAAGTTTTCCTCACATCCTGCTCTGCAATTTGGACCTAGTGATAACCACAGTGCAAATCCAATTTGGTGAAATAAAAAAATTCTTTAACTAATCTAATAAATCATCTATGCGTGGAAGAGGGTAACAAGTTTTCACTGTGATTTTGTTTAGTGCGTAGTAATCCACACACATCCTCCATGCGTCATCTTTCTTTCGCACTAAGACAATTGGTGAGCCACACAGAGAAGTGCTCGGCCTAATGACCCCTTGGTCCATCAATTACCTCACCTTCTTTTTAATTTCCCCCATATGAATGGTCGACATCCTGTACATCCCATTGTTCGGTAAAGGAGTGTCATGTAGCAAATGGATTTCATGTTGGATTTCCCTCTACGTAGGTAATCCCTTTGGTTCCTAAAACATCTCATCATAACTAGAAATTAATTCACATAATTCCTATTTATGTTCCTAATCACATCCTTGAAAAGCATCAGCTAATTCTACCTCTTTTTCCCTTACAACCATAAGCATGCAATCCTTACTCAAATTCACCAGCCTTTTCATTTGTCCTGCGCTTACAAGGCTGGCATTGATTTTAGCTTGATGAGCCCTTACAATATATTATACCCCATCTTTTGTGATTTAATACTTGTTTTCATGACGGAAGAAGATTGCCTTTCTATCATATAGGTATAGACTCCCCAACACCATGCCATAGATATCCAATGGTATCACATCAAGTTCTACTTCATCCACTAGCTTAGAAGCGATCACAAATTTTACTTTTCATTGCTTAGTTACATTCAGTTTCACTTTATCATGTATCCATCCAAGTGGGTAAGATTTCAGATGTGGTTTTGTTTCTAAGATGAGTTTCTTTACCAAGGATTCTGCAATTAAGTTTGCTCGGGATTCAAACCAATTTAGTATGATTTACAACAACTCTGATATGAAATAGCTCAATTCTTTTTTGATCATTAGGAAGGGACTCATTTACAGAACTAGTGCCTTCATGCGATTCAGAATTAACATGAGGTGTAAGAGTACCTGTTGTTGCTGCTATTGTGATCAATGCTTCATCTCCCGAATCGGATCCATGGTCTTGCTACGTAGTTGCCACTATCTTCTGCTTGACCTTTCCTCCATACTTCTTTGGTCCCCTTTCTGGGTGTCGTTGCCAACAGTGATTGTCATCATGACCTTCCTTTTTGCAGTAATTTCAATACGACCTTTCTCCTTCTTCTTTCTTGGTCGTTGCCATTTTCTTCTCCTTTCCTTTCCGTTTCACTTTAGATTTTCCATTGGGAGGTTTGAACGGTGGTTTTCTGGAATGATCATCTCTTTCTATTTTTTTTTTTGTAAGTCAAAAGATTATATTATATAGCAAAATATAGTACAAAAAATCTGTCGTGGCAGATCGAGAGCAAGGAAGAACAAACAACCATGACTAAATTCCTGCTCAGAAGGTTCAGGAAGAGAAAACTGCCTGAAACACACCACGCAGGGTGGCTCGAGCTGAACTTATTCCTATAATCCGAAACTGCCGAGACATTACAATTTGTGACATTGACAGAGATATACCTAGGCCAAAACATAGAAAAGGCCGAAGAGAACAGAAGAAAAGGACCCAACACTAGATGAACTTTACCATTTGACTGATGGTATCCAGACCCATCTGTCTCATGTGAGTATTCATCCTCGCTTGCATGGCCGCCATCGAATCATCTTCCTGCATCGTCACTGTGGGAGGCTGCGGAGTACCAGGAACATGGTTGGTAGTATCTTTCAGCAGCTTTATGAGCACAGTAAGCTTGCGGTCGACGGTATGAATGGCTTCCTGCACCTTGGTGATACGGATGTCCAGCGAATTGTTGTAGTCAATGATTTTGGCCATCTGTGCCTCCGTAAGGTTCACTTCGGTGACGACGTGCTGCCTCTCCTTTTCAACTGACTCCAGCGCTTTGGCTATGAGCGTTTTGGTGCGCCGGCTCTCCGCCTTGGTTCTTACAAGCTGTGTGGCCCTTTTAGAAGGGGTCCCCGGATCCTTCATCCAGTCCACCTCCGCAGCAATTTCCTCCTCCGTTCGCCCTTCTTCGTCCTGCTTGACCTTGGCCTCTAGCTCCGCAACCTTGCGCTTGGACTTAGCTGTAGCTCGGGTTTCATACCCTCTCTGCGCCTCAAGGAGATTCTGATTAGCCATAGCACATCGGCTACCACCCGCGTCCGTAATTGTTTCTCTATGCTCTTTCCAACTAATGCAGATATCGATCACAGACTCGTTCTCTACCCTATTAGGAGAGGTTGTGGGAAACACAGGGTAGAGACTCCTTGATTTATAGCTTCTTCGTGTGTGAACCTGCCTGAGAATGGCCTTTGTCCCACCCAAGATGGGGGTACAGATGCAATAAATTAGAATGAGGTTCACACAAGCGAGGTCATTGCAGGCCAAAACAGAGAGGGAGTGGCTGCTCATGATTCGATTAGCCTTATGCCAAGTGTGTTGTACGGTAGATCGGTTGCTATGGTTGTAGGATGTATCGGACATTCTCTGTTTACTTGCATGACGGTTACTCATGTGCTGAGCCTCGATCCACCCTGCCTCTTTAGGGATTAACATAAATGTTATTGATGCCTTTCCATACGGATTCCTGCCAAGTGTCCTGATTTGGATATTGCTGATGCAGTAGGTTTTGTGGCTTGATCTGTAATGATCGAGAGTCGTGCTAGCCTGCCGCCACCGAGAGATCCACCGTCCAAGTCGTCCTGTCATTCCCTTGCTGTGGTGATGCTTACTGCTGATACCGGTGACCTCCACATTCCGGTGCCTGATCCTGGAGCCGTCACCCATTAGGATGAATAAGCTTGTTTTGAGTCCTTCTCTGCCAGCTGTGCACATGTCACCTTGAGGATTGGGCAAACTACGTCCTGCCAATAGCTGTTTGTAATAAGGTGCGGGTTGTCAGCACCGTTGTTTGCCAAGAAGTCAGCCAATCCATTCACTTTCCTTCTTACTGATTGGAAAACTATGCCTCTCAATTCTACTAACAATTCCGCTATACCTTCAGTGGCCTTTGCCAGCCTCCAATGTTTGGTTACCTTACTGGTATGTGTTCCTGCTTGAAGGCGTTTGGCCGCTGAGATAGCCAAAGAAGAGTCCCCCTCCACTATTACGTTTCCTTGTCTGATGGTTCTGAGAATCTTTAAACCTTGCTCCAACGCAGCAAACTCTGCTTCATTGTTTGTGCATTCCCCCAGCGACCTGCAATAAATGTGGACTATATCTCCATTATGATTTCGGATGGCGCCTCCGATTCCTGCTATACCTGGGTTGCCCCTCGAAGCTCCATCAAAGTTCAATTTGAGGCAGCCCTCTAGTGGCTGTTGCCATGTGTGAAGTTGCGAAGAGGGATGAGCTTTGTTTCCTCCCGAAGGTGGATTGTTGGGGGCTTCCAATTGAAATTTCTTTAATATGCGTAAGTCCTGTCCCATAGGTTTTTCATTTGAATCTGCTTTGCATTTTTCCTGTACTAGCTGTCTGATATTAATAGTTATGGAATCTTTTGCAAATTCTATGTTTCTTACTTCTTCTATGAAAATTCTTCGATTCCTCTCTTTCCATATTGTCCATGTTATGAATCTCGGGGTGCATTTCCATATACTGTCCACTCTTCGAATTCTAGAAAAGTTCCTTCTCCAGTCGGTGATAGTATCCTGAATGGAGTCCCTGTTCCGATCAGAATCTTCCAGGATAGCTTCCATCCAGAGCCACAGCTGGGATGCCCACTCACATGAGTTGAAAAGGTGATTCATTGTTTCCTCTTCCTTCAGGCACAAAGGGAATCTAGAGGGTCCCCGAAATCCTTTTCTCAGAAGGTTTTCCCAAGTTAGTGTTTTCTTCTGCATAAGAAGCCAAAGAAAAGTTCTAATTTTCGGCCATTGAAAGCTGTCCCAAACTTTGTCGGCCCAGGGCATAATATCAGGCTGTTCTTCTCTCTCTATGATGCTCCTTGCTTCTTTAAGAGAGAACTCCCCATTGCCTTTCGGTCCCCATCTGAGCTTGTCATTTTCAGCATCTATTCGAATTTTTCTCATGAGGATTTGTTGGTTTAAAACTTGGATGGCATCTTGTATTTCTTCGTTGTGGGTCGGGTTAAAAACTATCCATTCCCTCCACTCCGAGTCTGCACTGGAGGGGTTCCAGTAATGGTTGACTCTGAAATGGCCCTCATTTTGTGTGAGTTGCTTTAAAGGTTGGAGAAGAGGGGTGTCTAATTTCGGGGATTGCTGCCAAGCATCCTCCCAGAAGAGTGCTTGAGTGCCATTTCTAATCTCCCAGAAGCTATAATCCTGGAAAATACTCCTGTTGGCCTGGGCATGATTCCATATAGGAGATCCGTTGGGGGTTTCCTGCATTCTTATAAGATCTAGATTGGAACTATTTGTTCTGTACTTTTCCTTCCATAGAGTGGCCCAAGGAAGGGTTGTGTCCGAGATCCACTTCCACCAAATTTTGGCTCCGCAAACTATGTTAACCACTAAGGGATCAACCAGGTTCAGGCCTCCCCTGTTCTTAGGTCTACACAGTTTCTTCCAAGTAACCAGCGACCATTTCCTCTTTTCACTATTTCCACTCCATAAGAAAGAGCGTTGGATGCTCCTCATTTGATCTAGGATGCCTTTCGGAGCAGGTAAAATCGAAAGCATGTACTGGGGGATGGCCTGCAAGATCGCTTTCGTGAGAACTAATGTGCCTACAAAATTCAGGGCCCTGTTGGTCCAATGTTTGCATTTCCTTTCCATGCTGGCAAGGACTTTCTCCCAATGAACCTTTTGCCATGGTTTAAGGGTCAAGGGGGCTCCTAGATATCTGGAAGGTAAGGAGCGAATTTTAAACCCCAGTAGCCTAGAAAGATGAGATTGGATAGCCTGATGCGTGTTGAATAAGAAAATGGTTGATTTAGAGAAATTTATCTCCATTCCTGAAGCTTTGCCGAAGAGATGAAGAATGTCTCTATATGCCAGAGCTTCTTTAACTGTGGGGGTATCGTGTAACATGGTATCATCCACAAACTATTGATGCGTGGTGGCAAGATAAGATCTGATAGGCTGTAGACCTTTAATTTGACCTTCTGCTTTTCTCTTTGCAATTAATCTGCTTAGGCCCTCCATTAGAATGACAAACAAAAAATGGGATAAAGGGTCCCCCTGTCTTATGCCTCTAGAAGGGCTGAATGGAGCAGAGGGAGCTCCATTCACCAGGATAGAGTATCTAGGAGATTTAATAAGCGCTAAAATCCATTTGATCCATTGTTTGCTGAAACCAAAAGCCTCTAAGACTGCTTCCAGGTAAGCCCAACTTACCTTGTCATAAGCTTTGGAAAGATATAACTGTATGAGCATTCCAGATTCTTTTCTCGAGTGAAGAGAGTGAATCATCTCCTGGGCTAGCAAAATGTTGTCTAGAATCTGCCTTCCTTCCACGTAGCCTGACTGTTCTTGCGATATGATGCCCGGGAGGATCACCTTCAGCCTGTTGGCAATGACTTTTGATATGATCTTGTATATGACATTGCAGAGGGCTATTGGTCTGAACTTTTCCGGATGTTAGTCTCCTCTACTTTGGGAACAAGAGCAATGAAGGTTGAGTTAAGATATTTGAGGATAGTTTTGGATCTCCTTGAGTCTTCCACAATCTCCCAAATGTCTTGCTTTACAATGTTCCAGCAGGCTTTGTAGAAGTTGATGGTAAACCCATCCGGCCCAGGAGCTTTGTCACTAGGCATGTTTCTGACTGCCTCCTCGATCTCTTCCATGTTGATAGTTTTTCTAAGGGCCCAGTTCTGCTCCTCTGTGATTCATTTGGGTATGGCATTAGTTATTTATTGAATGGCTGCCTCCCTGTTGATCCCTGGTTCTGGCGATATGCGGCCAAAGTGGTCAGAAAGTAAGGCTGATATCTCATTATCATTTCTGAGGATTTCACCTTCACTATTTTTCAGTTCTAGTATTTTATTGGCACTTCTGTAATCCATGGCTGATCTGTGGAAAAAATTGGTGTTTTTCTCACCTTCCTTTAGCCAAAGAATTCGTGATTTGTGCTTCCATAGCGATTCTTCCTGCTTACATCTATTGTGCCATTGTTGAGTGAGCTCTTTTTCTTGTTCACAGGCTTCCTCATCTCTACAGCCTGCCACCCCATCCTTGTGAATTTGTTCCAGGTTTTGTTCAATGATAGCTTTTTCCTGAAATATATTTCCAAAAACTGTTTTGTTCCAGTCCTTTAATCTCAATTTGATGTTTTTTTGTTTTTTTTGCAGATTGAACATCTTGGATCCTTCTTCATCTAAAGGCTCTGACCACCACTTTTCCACCATGGTGAGGAAGTTAGGGTGTTCTATCCAAAACTTTTCGAATCTGAAGGGTTTGTTCCTGGGGGTTCCTGGAATCTCGACCATGAGAGAGATCGGCCAGTGGTCCGATCCTCCACTTGGAAGTATGTTTGACTCTATGACCGTTCCATCTAATAATAAGCTCTCTGAAACTAAGAAACGGTCCAATCTTGAAGATATCAGCCTTTCGCCCTCCCTTCGGTTGTTCTAGGTGAACTTACCATGTTTGGGGTAAACATCCACTAATCTAGCATCATCAATGAAGTCTATGAAGAACTCCCCATCCCTGTTAAGCTTCCGGAGCCCTCCTTTTTTCTCCAGGAGGGAGGTGATCATGTTAAAGTCCCCTCCCAAAATGAAATTAGCATTAGGGTGTCTTTCCATGAATTTGGTTAAAGACTCTAGGAAAATTAGCTTGTCTTCTAACTTCTGAGGACTATAGACATTGATGCACAGGAAGGATGAAGAATTACCTGTAGGTTGCACTTCCATGGCTAAGTAGTTCTTGCTTGCTTCAGCTGTGATGACCTGGTATCTTCTTATGTCCCAAAAGGTTGCTAAGCCTCCTTCGCGCCCTTTTCTTTCTATCTCTAAGACTTCAAAATTTCTGCCTAATCTGACTCGTAGCTTTTCTATGAGAGCTCTATTGCACTTTGTTTCTTGTAGAAACAACATATCCGGATTGTTTTTTTCCACCTGCCTCTTTAACAGCCTTTTTTTAGCTTGGCTGTTCATCCCTCTTGCGTTCCAAGACACAATCTTCATATTTAACTGATTTTTGGGAAGGACGGATACTCACTTAACTGCTTTATCTTACCTGCGTTGATCAAGATCTCTCCAAGCTCCTGCAGATGTTCTCCATTTGATTTGCGGCCTCTACGGCGTTTGTGCCTTGATCCAGAGGTTTTGCCCAGTGATGCTTTATGGAGTGGGATACCTCCTTTGATGATGCCTAGTTTTTACTTCTGTTTCTCTATTACTGCCTTCTGTCGTGCTATGAAAAGGTCCTTGACCTTCCTGATCTCTTCCTCTAGTATTGCTTCAATCCCGTTGGCTCTCCATCTATCTACGAGCATTGTTAGGTCTATACCTTCCATGGCTAGGGTATCCTCTAGATCCAGATCCTCACTCCCCGCTTCACTGGTTAACATCTCTTTTTCTTCGTCCATTTCTGTTGTTCTATCCTGCATGTGGATTTCATCATTGAGAGTTTCTGCCTCAGTGCCTTCCCCTAGAGGTTGTTTCTGTCCTTCTTGCCCTGCCTCCTCATTAGTAGTGTTCTTCTCTTCCTCCGAGTCAGTCTCCAGGTCTAGGAACTCAAAGGGGTTACTGAAGAAGTTTTTCCTTGTGTCTCCTTTGGTGTTCCTTCTTCTATTGGCCCGCTGCCTGTTCTTTGGTTTGTTAAAGTTGTTCTTGTCTTTGTTGTTCTGGGTTTTGTCTCCTTCTGCCTCCTTTCTGTTCAAAGGACAGTCCCTTATCAGATGTCCATGCTCATGGAATTTCCGACATCTGAAGGGTATTTGTTCATAATCTAAAGCTTGAAAATATTCCTCATCCCTGTACTCCAGCCAGACCCCTTGATGAAGAGCTCCTGAAACATCCAGCTCGACACAGATTCTTGCATATGAAGTATATCTTTTCTGCAGGGTTGCCTCCGAAGCTTTGACAAACATTCCTAGCTTATCCCCTATTTGCTTTAAGGCATTCAAACCCCAGTAATCTATCGGGAGAGAGAAGAGTCTTATCCAGAACGGGACTTGAGTGAAGGATTCCTTTTCCGGGACAAAGTTCGGCTTCCAAGGTCTCATATATAAGCCTGCTGAAGCTAGGAAATAAGGGCCACCGTCGAAAACATTGTCTTTATCTTCTAGACTAGTAAAGAAAACAGTGAAGAACCCTCTTTCCCCCAGATGTAATTGCACATCTCCTTTTGGTTTCCATTGCTATCTTATCCATTGACATAGAGTCCTCTCAGTTGGCCAGATTCCCATAAATTTTCAAATGATGGCATGTTCAGCCATGTGCTCCCTATAGGTTTGGATTTCCGGGTCAGATATTGTTACCCGTAGACTGTCTGTTTTCTTTGGCTTACAAGCACTGCTATTCACCGGTTTTCTGTTGGGGTTCGTGCTGGAATCCCCCTCCTTCTCCGGTTGGTTCTTACTTTTGTCTTTTAGCGCTTTGTCTGCTTGCAGTTCAGCTTCCTCCTTTTCTAAGGGATGAGACTTTGCAGTGGTTTTGTCTTGATTTCTTCCCCTGTTCTGCTCCTCTGTATTCCTGACTTCTGCAGAAAATACAGTCTTGTCATACATCATTGGTGTCTTATCCTTTTTGTTTCTGCTATTCAGCATCGCGCTCTTCCGTCCCTCTATTCTGACTCCTTCTTTCATGTTCTGATGTTGTTTCTGCAGGATGACCTGCTTAAAAGTAGGGGTCCCACTGGACCCCTCTGCTCCCATCCAGTCTGACAGCAGTTGCCCCTTTCGAAATAGTGCTGCCAGTCGAGATTTGTGGTGATCCAGGCCTGTTACAGAAGCTGCCAAGGAGGAACCCTCTTCCTCCTATGCATCATCAACAACCTTCCTCTTTCCTTTTTCATGTGTCGGGTTCTGATCATCTCTTTCATTTTTGCCCCTGTTCTCAATATGAATTGCCTTTATGTTGGATGAGTCAATAGTGGTTGGTTCAAACAATAGTAATGAATGCCTAAGATAACTATGTAGCGATCCAATGTACTTAGTTACTAATTCAGGTGTATCAAGTGCAATACCCAAATTAAGTTCTTTCTTTCTAAACTCCTTTGTAAAAATCTAAACATCTTGACCTTTGCCTTGCCTTAAATACTGCTAATTCATTAAAGCTTTTTGCTTGTATCCCAAGGGATAAAATTGTTCCTTTAACGTAGAAATAAAATCAGGCCATGAGGAAAAGAGGTTACCCACATTCTTACTACTTTGCAATTTTCTCTCCCACCAAATGAGAGGGGTGCTGCTCAGCCGTAGAGAGGCCAGTTGAATCTTTGGCTCATCCTCCATGATCTGCTAAATCCTGTAGTAGACCTCAATCTGCCTAATCCAATTACTAAGCTTCAATGCATTACTTTCACCATTAAACATGGGAAGATCAAATTTAACGTATAATTTAAAGAAGGGTTTCTTAAATGCATCCCTGGGATTTCTATGATTATGGTGGTGAGAGGAAGAGGAACTTTCACTCGTGGAAGGAGAAGGAGGGGGTTCTTCTCCACCATTTCCATGCACTGAACCTTGTTCTTCTAGATTTCTTTCTTCTGATTTCTCCAGCCTTGAAATAAACTGACCGAAATTCTCTACTATTGAATAGAAGGTCTTTCTAAAATTACACTCCTCCTCAAGACAAGCCTCGTCTTCCATGTTTCTCCTTTGGTGTGGACGCCCCCCGCTTCGGGATCGAAAGGCTCTAGTTCCCCTTTTCCTCTTCGGAGTCTGTTTCTTGTTAGCATAAAAACATGCAATTCACATTTAAAAAGACATGCTCTAATACCACTTGATCCAGGTATCTTTTGCTTATAGATGCATTAAGAGAATCACATGTAGAAATTGCAGCTTAACATAGAAATTTAATGTGCACATGAGAGAAGAAGAAGAAATACGTAAGGCATGAAAAGAAGACAACAAGACTTGATAATGGAATTCATACAACTTGGACTACATCTTTGGGCCTTGCTCGATCAATGGGGAGGCCTTCATTCATTAAATGGCATGAAAAAGGAGAATACAATCATTAGTTACATAAAAGGAGTCTTATACCTCCATTCTGGAAAATGGTTGAGAAATGGAGAACTCAGATGGACAAATGGATAACACCACTGCATCTGTGGTGTCGAAAGGGGCTGAAAAGATATTAGATTTGTCCAATTTAGACAAAATATACTTTCACCCCTCCTGCACTGCTTCTGCCTCAAACTGCGTGCCAAAAATCCTCTCCCCCTACACTTTCTGCATGCATTAGGATTTATATCATTGTTTTGTAAGAATTTCCACTTAAATCAGGGTTGTCTGATTATAATAGAATGCTGTTCTAATGGAGGATCAGTCAGACGCGATGAATCTAACCTTTCTTAACAACAAACCCTGAAATAGCCTTTTTTTGGTTTAAAACACAAAAACACATGGAAAATTTGAAAAACTAAAAGCCTCAAAGTTCAAAATATATGAAATTGGGCTTATAAACCCATCAGGTATGGTCCCCATATTGCAATCACATATCACTTATTCACTGGTCCTTGTTGCGGAGATCCGCCAATCGCCGATCGATATCGGCGTATCGCCATTGGCCCTATCGCATTGCTGTGGCCCAGGGTTTTGGGTCTTATAACTTGGGTTGTGCTGACCTGATCCGCCGATCTAATCACTCCATCACCGAAATCGTCGTCACCTACCTTAAGTCGCCAATATCGGCCATCACTTACCCCTGGTTGCGATTAATCGAAGATCATTTTTCAATGGTTCCTCCCTTTAGTCTTTAATCTTCCCTTTTTACTCCTTCGATTGCGATTTTTCCTATAAGGTTTAAAACCCATTTTTTAGAGAAAATGCCTCCTTCTTCAAAGGAACAAAGGCAGAGTATTTTGGTGATAACTTCATCATTCAGACTTGGATTGGAGTGTCGTTCACACCGTTGGAATCAGGGTGACGAGCACTTCGATCTGATGTCAAGATACTTGCCTTTCTACCACTTTAAATTTTGAGCTTTTCCATGCCATTGTGTCTGAAGATCCACCTGGATCAGGGAGATAGTGACATATGGAGGGCCTCAATTTACATCTCACTTGATCCAGAAGTTGGTTGAAAAGTATAAAATCCATCATAGAATCACTTCACCTTATCACCCACAAGAAAATGGCCAAGTGGAAAGCACCAACAAAATCATTAAAGAGATTCTTACCAAGATTGTGGCTAGCCACCAAAGGAATTAGGTCGATAAACTTTCAAAAGTGCTATGGGCATATAGAACTACATGGTGGAATACTATAGGATTATCACCATATGAACTTGTGTATGGTAAAAATCCATTATTCCCTATAGAGTTCGAAATCAAGACATTGAGAACAACATTGCAGGTAAATCTAGATTTGGCTACAACACAAAAACAATGGTTGAACCAGCTCATTAAATTGGAGGAGAAACAACTGGTTGTTATCCAAAAAACAAAGATTATCCAGCATCAGAGAGATAAGTGGAATGACAGGTTTATCAAAAAGAATAAATTTTAGAAAGGAGATTGGGCTCTCTTATATGATTCGAGATTCATGGATTTCAAGGGTAGGCTTTGCACCAGATGGCTTGGTCCCTTTGAAGTTGATGCATTCTTTGACAATGGGACTATGAATTTGGTTACCATTGAAAGTGCAAGGAAACCATTAATTGCTAATGGGAATGATATTTAGTTATATCATAAACCTGCTTCAAGGGATTCATTTGATAACATTGTCACAGATTTTGACCTTCAGATTACAAGAGCAGGGGAAAGCCCCCCCATGTGCTACCAAAATTTTAAATTTTACAATAAGTTTAATAGCTGAAAACCAACCTCAATTGGTAGTTGTTACACATGTTTAAAATAATAATAATAATAATAATTTGACAATGAAAACCTATTTTAGGGGTGCAAAGAGACAATTTTTTATGACAGTTGAAAACCACTTTGTGGTAGCTGTAACACACTTTCATTAAAATTATTATCACCTAGATTGAACCTCAGGCTGAAGGAAGGCAATGTCGGGGTAACCACAAACCACGCTTAGCCAAGTAGCTAGCCTACTAGGCTAGGAGAGGGCTCTCTTTGTAAGGGTCTCAGCCAAGATGATTGAATCAAGAAATTGATATTAGGCTAGGTATAGTAGCACAAGGTTTGATTTGATTTTAAAGGAGTTTTGTTGGATCAGAAGGAGCCAAATAGTTTGGGCAAGGAGATTAGGTCAAAATTGTAGGGTGTTCGATGGGGAAAGGTAGGCACAAGGCTTAACACTCTAGGGTTTGGTGGGTGAGGTGATTCAAGATAGGTGAGGAGCTAGGAAGGCATGTAATCGCCATGGATCATTCCTAAACTGTAGAAAACATGTGAATATTTTCCCAAAGCATAGCATTAATGTTATGGGATCTACTTATGAACTTGAAAACATCCACTTAGAAGCGATCAAATGATTAATGAAGTACACAAAAATTTTTAACATATTTTCACAAGAGAGGAAACTGAACTAAACATCATAGCACATGGATCCTAAGGAAATAGCTGCAATTTTTCATTAATCTCTTGCTAAACTGTTACAAAATGATGTCCCATCAAAGCATAAGCATCCAGCTGAGTCCAACCCTTTACAATGAGAAATAAGAAGATGATATAGACATTTTTCAACATCCTCCCATCCTCAGGGGTCGAATCCCTAAAATGAGGAGCTAATTTAACCAACACTGAATAAGAAACTGGAATCTAGGCATCCTAATAACTTGCCTCTAAAAGTGAGGAAACTGATTTATTTGTGCTCAAAACGACTTTTAATCTAATGAATCTACTCTCTAACACTAGTTATCCATTATATTTATCCAAGTCATCATTTACATTGGTAAAACATCCTCCAGGATTGAAAATCCAAGACCACAGTCAAAACACAGTGAAATGGAAAGCTTGTGCAAAATTTGTCCTATGCGCAGTGCCACCTCCAATTTCCCTGGCCGCAACATCCTCTTCAAGCTAAATTTTGATTGCCTTCTGGATGTCCAAATCTAGCTCCCAATAGCTCATTGGAAATATTATCTTGTCTAGTTTCCAAAACGGTCCTTTTTTCTCAAAATGGGCTTCATGTACCCCTCCAAAATTTCAATCTCCCAAGATTGGTCAAAATATGCAAAATGAGGCTGCCAAAATGCAGAGTGCTGTTGCAATCCAATTTTGGAGGTCTTCCACAACTCCAAATTGAGCTCATGATAGCTCATTGGAAATATCTATGTGTCTAGTTATCATTTTAAGTGTCAAGAAAGTCTTTTCGACATTCCATCTAGGATAAAAAGTGCTTTTCCCAAGGTCATGTCATAAGTGCATCAACTCTCTTGAGGCAAATGATGTTTTGGACATTTCTCCCAAACCATGAGACCTGTATAAAAACTGAAGGAGGTTGTTCTTATTTGGTCTATCATAGTCACCAACCTCTGTCACTTTTTTCAAATTCATATTTTCTTAGTTAGAAACATCATTTGAATAAAAACTATCCTGATATGTGGAACATGGAATTTGTAGAAATGAAGGGAAATGAAGGGGATGAGGGGCTTCTAAATTCTTGAGAAAATTTTTGGAAGTAGGGAGGGATGTTAAGAAGCAGGGGAAAGTGGAATTTCAAGGATTAAGTGAGAGGAAGGGGTCCAAAAGGGAAAACACACAGGCCTAACCTAGAAAAGTGTCAAATTGTAGCAATAGGCTAGGGTTTGTGGGAAAATGATGAATTTGAGGGATATCAGAGATGGGAAGTATTTAAGAAGGTATATTAAGGATAGGGGAAGGTGTATGAGCATTAGGATACAAGTTTTGTTGATGATTTGACCATCCAAGAAAAATTACCTTCTAAACCCTAGGAGAGGGAAATGAGCCTTACCTAAGCACAAGTAAAGCACAAACAAGGTGTAAAACGACCCATTGGAACCTGAAATAATGATGAAAACTCTTTGAGTTATGGTACACTCAGCTGAATGGTTACAAGGACCAATACTTGGAAAACTTTGGAAGGAGTGAAAACAATCCTAGACCTAATACCTAGTGACAAAATTTTACTTGAAGACTCACTGAAATGACAAAAAATTGATTTTGATACCCCAAGACCACTTTATAAGAGCATTTTAGATCACTGGTGGAAGGCTGCAAATACTGACACTAACATTGGACTTATTGGGGATAGAAGCTCCTTGGAGGTGTCAAGAACACCATAGACCAAGTGCCTAACCATGTGGACCAATACGGTCAAAAGCTCAAACTAAAATGCATCACTGAAAACTGACGAATTAATGACACAAACCGACTCTGAAACTGACTGAACCATGCTCACTTATGTGAGCTTATTAATCACACCATACTCTAAGTGATCCATTCCTCACCTAATCAAATGAAATGAAACAACCAATGCAACCAAGTAAGCATTTTGGCTACTGTTTGAATTGTCTGCAAGTGATTTCTTATGAGCAACAAGAGAGAACTACTGAAATGCAACTGCCATGAAAACTTGTAAACAGATCCAAATTTTTCCAGATTGAATAATATGGATTCTCTATCTGACTCCAAAAATATTGCATAAGGATCTTGAAATTCATGTGCTCTGGGACTTAGCTCATCCAATGGATTAATTTTCTCCTCATACCATGAATGCAAACTTTCATATGAGCTCTGTGACGAGTCTCTTGTTGAAAATGACAAATAAACCGATTGTCGGATCAAGTTTGTATCAACAACTTTTTCAAGCTCATTGTAAGCTAATGGAGAAGGACTTTGACTGCAGATATCATCTAACACATCAGCTATTACATAGTGAAAAACTTGAAAACACTGTTGCAACCCATTTTCTATTGGTTCCAATGAGATTGCATGATTTTCTACAAGATTCTCATTTGAAGATATACTATGCAAAATTCCCTTAAAAAAATGAAATGATTCAAAACGTAATGGTACGGAATGATCTTGCATAATTTGATCATATGTTCCAGCTTCCAAGTCTTCATTTGCAACTTGACATTCAATGGAATTTGGGGGCTAAAAATCTAGATATGAGAAGTCTTGAACAAGGATTTCATTGCCCTGTAGATGGTCAAAGATAAAAACTTATCGATGATTGATTTCTGATTGCACAAATGTTGTCTCTGATGAACTGAAATGAAGTAAAAAAAGAGGCAATGATCCTTTACTTACTTCAAAATTTTCTACACCTTCCTCCTCACTTCCATAGATGATATACATCGGTTGATCACTGTATTCGACCTGCTGAAAGTGAACTTCCTCCTTCCACAAACCAGCTGTTGATTTTTCAGCAAGATTAGCTTCTATTTGGAGAACATAATCATCATCATACTGATCAAAATTAGGCAAATCATCAGTATAAAACACATCATCAAGCATACATGTCAGATCAACAGATCTCTCTTCTCCAAGCTGATCCATAAAACAATCATTATCAGATCTATGACAACTGGGATAAGAAAGAAAATGTTTTGGTTCAGCCACTTTTGTTTCTTCAATCAACGAGCCATGGTCTTGAACATCATACTCATTCCTTTTGGTGATATTTTGCATCATCTCTTCCACTGCACTTACCAAAATGTCGAGCTTTACCTCGAAAGATGTCAATTCCTCTGGATCTATGTTCTTCATCTCTTCTTCCTTCAACTTTGCCCTTATGATCAGAAAATTAGCCTCTACATCGACTACACTATTTTGCATCTCTTCAAGTGTTGTAACGTTCCTTTCTCTCAACTGAAACTCCATTTTTGGATCAAAGGCTTCTGAATAATGCAAGAGAGCTGAATCAGGAGGAGGTCTTATATTAACATGCATCGAACAATAAGCTTGGTTAAATCTGGCAGAAAATCATTGTACTGTCTCCCCTGGCTATCTTTTTAGCTGGTTATACTCTTCTATAATCAAGAAAGGGTTTTTTTTTATCCCCCACTTGTCAAGGAAAATTTTGATGAACTGCTGGAAATTTGGGATGCTCGCATCAAACAGGTTTTTGAACCAACTCTTGGCTTTGCCTTGCAAAGAAAGAGCAACAAGCCTAATACTAACATCCTCTTCATCAACTTCAAAAAGGTCAAGAAAATACTCAAAATTCAGTACATGTCTCTCAGCAGTGATGTTGTCACATTCACCATCAAATCTTGGTATATATAGGTAATGGTTTTTAGGGAAAGCATGGGATATAGGAGGTAAAATTAGAGGCTTGTATCTATTTGGAGTTTTACAAGGTATAAGAATATATATAGAAGCTATAGAATTATTCTTGATCTCTTGAGGCTCATCGGTTTGAAGACGGTCATCATAAGATTCGGAAGAAGGGTCTTGATCAAGATCAAAGGCATGCGAATATTTTGTATTCACAATCTTCAAAGGGAAAGAACCAAATGAAGGTCTAGGGTATTTTCTCAAATACAATATACTTTGTAAAGCTTTCTTGACATTCTTAGGAAAAGAGAAGAAATAATTTATAACAAAGAACATAATGTCTTGGATGAAATTCCAACTTGAATACCTAATCTTTCCATATTGTCCTTTCAAGTTTCTGTTGGTCAGGTTCATCCTCTAGTGGAGTCCTTGGATCTGATCTTGAAACTGATTAAGAGTTGCCAGGTGAATGATTTCATCCTTCCAGTGTCTGATCAATGTCCACCATCAACAGTCAGATCTAAACTTGATACATTTTGCTAAGGAACATAAAACTACATCCATAGTATGGTCACCACTATGTTATCACCTGAATTGAACCTTAGGCTGAAGGAAGGCAATGTCGGGGTAACCACAAACCACGCTTAGCCATGTAGCTAGCCCTAAAACACAAGGAGAGGGATCTCTCCTAAGGATCTCATCCAAGATGACTGGATCAAGAAAATGGTATTAGGCTAGGTATAGTAGCACAAGGTTTGATTTGATTTGGAAGGGGTATTACTGGATCAGGAGGAGCTGGACAATTTGGGCAAGGAAATTAGGTCAAAATTGCAGGGTGTTTGATGGGGCTAGGTACAAGGCTCAGAACTCTAGGGTTTGATGGGTAGGTGATTCAAGATAGGTGAGGAGCTAGGAAGGCATGTGATCACCATGGATCCTTCCTAAACTGTAGAAAACATAAACTATGGATATTTTCCCAAAGCAAAGCATTAATGTTATGGGTTTTTCCTATCAGCTTGAAAACATCCACTTAGAAGTGACAAAATGATTAATGAATTACACAATTTTTTTTAACATATGTTCATAAGAGAGGAAACTAAACTAAACATCATACCACATGGACCCCAAAGAAATAGCTGCAATTTTTCATTAATCGCCTGCTAAATTGATACAAAATGATGTCCAATCAAAGCATAAGCATTCAGCTGAGTCCAACCATTTACAATGAGAAAGAAGAAGAATATATAGAATTTTTTCAACCTCCTCCAATCCTCAGGGGTCTAATCCATAAGAGGAGGAGATAAATTAACTAACATTGAACAAGCAACTGGAATCTAGGCATCCTAACAACTTGCCTCTAAAAGTGAGGACACTGATTCATTTGTGCTCAAAATGACTTTTAATATAATTAATCTACCCTCTAATAATAGTTATCCATAATATTTACAATTGAATTCATCATTTACATTGGTAAAACATCCTCCATGAAATAAAATCGAAGATCACAGTCAAAACACAGTGAAATGGCAATCCTATGCAAAAGTTGTCCTATGCACAGTGCCACCTCCAACTACCCTGTGCGTAGCATCCTCTTCAAGCCGACCTTTGACTGCCTTCCCAATGTCCACATCTAGCTTCCGATAGCTCATTGGAAAGCTTACCCAGTCTAGTTACCAGAACTGCCCTTGGTTTTCAATATGGGCTTCATTTACCCCTCCAAAATTGCAATATCCCAAGACTAATCAAAATGTGTAAAATGAGGCTGCCAAAATGTAGAATGTTGTTGCAGTAAACTTTTGGAGCTCTTCCTCAACTCCAAATTGAGCTCATGATAGCTTATTGGAAAGCTCTCCATGTCTAGTTATCATTTAATGCATCAAGAAATTCTTTTGGACATTACATCTAGGATAAAATTTGCTTTTTCCCAAGGTCATGTTAGAAGTGCATCAACTCTCGTGAGACAAATGATGTTTTAGAAATTTCTCCCAAACCATGAGACCTGTGTAAAAGCTGAAGAATTATTTTCTACTTTGGTGTATGATAGAAAACAATCTCTCTCACTTTTTTCAAATTCATATTTTATGGGTCAGAAACATCATTTGAATAAAATCTATCCCGATATGTGGAATAGGGAATTTGTAGAAATGAAGGGAAATGAAGGGGATGAGGGGCCTCTAAATTCTTGAGAAAATTTTGGGAAGTAGGGAGGGAGGTTAGGAAGTAGGGGAAAGTGGAATTTCAAGTGCTGAGTGAGGGGAAGGGGAAAGGCAAAACATAGGCCTAACCTAAAAAAGTGTCAATTTGTAGCAATAGGCTAGGGTTTGTGGGAAAATTATGAATTTGAGGGATATCAGAGATGGGAAGTGCTTAAGAAGGCATATTAAGGATAGGGGAAGGTGTATGAGCATAAGGATACAAGTTTTGTTGATGATTTGACCCTCCAAGAAAATTACCTTCAAAATCCTAGGAGAGGGAAATGAGCCTTCCCTAAGCACACTGAAGCATAAACAAGGTGTAAAATGACCCATTGGAACTTGAAATAATGATGACAACTCTTTGAATGATGGTATACTCAGCCGAATGGTGACATGGACCAATACTTGGAAAACGTTGGAAGGAGTGAAAACAATTGTAGATCTAATACCTAGTGATGAAATTTTACTTGAAGACTCACTGAAATGACAAAATTTGACTTTGACACCCCAAGACCACTTTATAAGAGCATATTTGATCATTGGTGGAAGGCTGCAAAGACTGACAGTAACAAAAACAACATTTGTCATTTCATGCATATCTTACAATAATGTTGTTATAAGCTTGTTTTTATTTCTTTGTTTTTTATCTTTGTGGAAACTAGTAATAAATTTTTGGAAAGGGGTATACCAGTTGTCTTGGTTGTTACATTTGTAATAGTGAACAACTTACAGACTGTGATCCAAGTGAATCTATCCATCACGATATACAACATTCATCACCATGATTCAAGAGTAATTGGCATGATCGCTGGAATTAACTACATACACCTCGTAACCAATTTCGTCTTTCCACATCATACCAAGTATGTCATGGAACGATAATATCGTTCTCCTATTTTATTTAGAAAATATTGAAATTTAATGTGACATCCTTTTTATGGTTGAGGACAATCGTCACACTTAAGCCCGGGGAGGGCGAATTACATCATGACTGGTGCATGACCTATGGATTCTAAAAATAGAACTAAATGATGATGATTTTGTAATCATTATCATTTATAACAGCCATTGTAAACTTTTTTGACTGATCATGCCAAAAAGGGAATTGTACCTCAGAACATATCCTCCATAACTCAACATTAATAGGGAAGTAACCTTGTGCAGTACGAACCCTGATTTGAAATCCTTGCCTTTAATCTCACTACATCACCCTACCATCACCTTCTGCTGAAGTGTTGTATTCTCATTCAGAACTCTTCGTCATAAGATGAGGAGAACAGTTTGTAGGGCTAGAACAACTGAGCATTGTGCCATTACTTTGGAATTTTTCAAAGAAAAGAAGAGAGAAGAATAATGTGTTGTAACAACGCAAATATGGGTGGGGCGAAAGTTCAACATGAACCAAATTTAACTGAGGCATTGGAAAATTTTCTTGACACATGCCAAATATTGAAGGATGCATGTTGGTTTGGATTTTTCCAAAGGCTGGAGGGATCAGATGAAGAAATTGTTATGGAATTTTCCAAATAGCTTGAAGCTTCTGTAATTGTTCTTCTTCTTTGTATTCCTACCTCTTTTTGCCCCAAAATTTTAGATTCTGGATGATTCTTCTGAACGTACCTGGATGGAGTCTTTTCTTCTATCCATATTTGTTCTTCAGGCTCCTCATGGGTTTCTTCTTCATCATGAATCTGATTTGATGTTAATGGATAGTCCTCAACATCTTCGAAATCTTCAGATCTTACCTGCCTAGGAGTGTTTTCTTCTTCATCAACCACTACATCAATACTTTCAACAATTTTTCCAAGCCTTTTATTATAAAACTTGTATGCTTTGCTGTGGGGAGAGTAACCAAGGAGAATGCCTTCATCTGCTCTAGGGTCAAATTTGCCAAGATGTTCATCAGTATTTTTGATATAACATTTGCTTCCAAAATTTTTGAAATATTTTACTGTAGGAGTCTCACCATACCAGAGCTCATGAGGGGTTTGAGTGCTGTTTAACTGGACATTTGTTTTGTTGAGAATAACAACTGCAACAAATGCAGCTTCACCCCAGAAAGTTGTGGGAGTTCCAGACTCATCAAGCATAGCACGAGCCATTTATTGAACTGTTTTGTTCATCCTTTCCACTACTCCATTTTGCTGAGGAGTCTTGGCTGTAGAGAATTCCCTTCTTATTCCATGTTCTTCACAAAAATCGAAAAATTCGTTTGAGGTAAACTCCCCACCTCTATCAGACTTGAGGCATTTAATTTCTTGATCTGATTCGTTTTCAACCAAAGATTTGAAGGATTTGAATTTTTCGAAGGCTTCATCTTTGTGCTTCATAAGTCCTATCCAAACCATCCTTGAATAGTTGTCAATGAATAATACAAAGAATTCTTCTCCCCGAGGCGACCTTTTCCTAGATGGACCACATACATCAGTATGGACAAGTTCAAGTGGCATGCTAGCTGATCCTTCCTTCTCAGGGAAGTTAGTTCTGGTTTGCTTACCAAACTGACATGATTTGCATATTGTATTGTCTGGAATTTTGATGTCTAGAAGACCATAAACTGCCTGGTATTTGCATGCTTTCCTTATCTGTGAGAAACTTAGATGCCCGAACCTCCGGTGCCATAGCAATTTTTCATCATTCTTGCTCAAATAGCATTGTTGTTGTCCTTCTTTGAATATGTATAAATTATTTGGAGTTCTTATGCCTTTGATCACTATTTCTCCTGTATCAAGATCACGAACACTACATCCATTTGATTGAAATATTACCTTTGTTCCTTGATCGCACATCTGACTGACACTTAATAGATTATGCTTTAAGCCATTAACATACATAACATTTCCTGCTTTGACCTTATCTTTTAGAAGAACAGAATCTTTACCTTTTATGAGTGCAGGGGTGTCATTGCTAAATGAGACCTTCTTCTCCTTCTCCAAGGCACTATATGACTGAAGTTTTTCTTTATCACTTGTCATATGTTTTGAATATCCATTGTTGATGTACTGTTGATTTTCTTGCCCTTCTGCATATAAGGCTATACCACATCTTTCTGGTTGTGGTTATTTCATGCTCCATGTTTTGATATTTGAGGATTGCTCCGTCTGAGTTGTCTGTCGAAACCTGCCCCTGCATTTAGAATCTTCATGACTAAAATTATTACAAATAGAACATTCTATTTCATTTTCAAGAGCAGAAAAGTTATTGTAGGCCCTTTTCATGATCCCAGTCATACTCCTCTATTTTTGAGTTTCTCTAGTCATGATAGTTTTGTAGGTAACACACTGAGCTTCTTTATGTCCAAAGTTGTGACAAGAGAAACATTGGCCATTGAAGAAATTCCTGCGATTATAACCCTTGCAGATCGAATGATTGTAGTTGTCATTCATTCTTGATGCAAATTGAGAATCATTTACCTGTGGTCTGTTGTAGCTTTTGTTTATCCTTAAAGCAGATTGCCCCTGATTTACTTGGTGATCTTTGTTCATTCTTGAAGAAAAATGTCCCTGATTTACCTGGTGATCTCCATTAGGCCTTTGCTCAGTCCTCCTTGCCGCATCAAGAAAACTTTTGGAGGTGGATGGTTTCCGCGCTTGATTTGTTTCTTCATTATATCCCAGACCTGTCTTGAT
Organism: Pinus taeda; assembly: GCA_000404065.3. Lineage (NCBI taxonomy): Eukaryota > Viridiplantae > Streptophyta > Pinopsida > Pinales > Pinaceae > Pinus > Pinus taeda. The sequence continues at coordinate 63,629 of APFE031069825.1, forward strand.
TAGAGGAGAACGCTGCACTTTCATAATCTCATCTAACGTTTCAGATCCTTTAATAATTCTAAGATTAATAGCTTTAGTTTTCTCAATCTCTTTTATAAGTCCCACAATTTTCACACTCTAACCAGTTGAAATTGCAAATTATCAATAATCATATTTTTCTCTTCTAAACAAATTTTGAGTTTACAAATCTCTTCATAAATAACTTCTTCATCCATAGCATCCATAAAATCATCATCCATTAAAAGTCTATAGTTATTACCTCGTTCATCTTCATCACTATTTGAGAGTCCATCACTGTCTTCATGAGTGTAGTAGCTTTTCTTACTTACATTCTGTTTCTTGTTCCATCTAACAGGTTCCTTACCCTTGTCAAGCTTATGAGGACACTTGGCGGCATAGTGACCGACTCTTCCACAAGCAAAGCATTTGAAGGGTAACTTAAGCCTTGAATGTAGCTTCTCTCCTGTCTGATGGTCCTCCTTTCCTCATTTCATAAGCGGTTAGAATTCCGTGCAACTGTGACATGGTAGTTTTCTGTAGATTCTCCTTTTCGTCTATTGCATAAAATTTTGATTCGAACTTAGGAGACAAAGATATTAGAACCTTTTCAACCACAACAACCTATTTTATTTCTTCACCCAAATTTTTCATACAATTAACAATCTCATCTATATGAAGGAAATAGTTAGCCACACTTTCATCATTGTACATCCTGAGATTTTCATATTGAATTCTGAGGGTTTGAAGGTTTGCGCGTTTTACCTACTCATCTCCTTCATAGCTCAGCACAATCTTGTCCCATATTTCTTCAGCGATTTTATACTGCATGACCTTGACGAATTCTGATTGAGATAGACATCCTAATAGAGTGTTGACAACCTTTGCATTTGTTTCAAATTGTTTCTTCTCAGCCAGATCTGTAGGAGTTGCTGATGAAAAAGTGTACCCTGTAGCTATGATACCCCAGACTTCTGTACCAAGAGATTGAAGATAGGCTGTGACTCTTACCTTCCAATAGATGAAGTTGGTCCCATCAAAGATTAGTGGCCTGATTGATGCTTCTCTCTCGTAGTTTCTCATGATGATAGACATTCCTTCAAGCGATTAAGCTTCTTCTGAAGGACCTGCTCTGATACCAATTGTTGGAAATAATACTGAGAAGGGGGGTGAATCAGTATTTTCTAGTCAATTATTTAATTTTTCAAACCTAGAACATATATGCTACTTCAGTTAGATGAACCCGTGTATATACGCAACTACAAATAAGGAAACTTGCATATACAAGGCAGATTTATAATTTACTTTATTCTACAGATGTTGATCATTAAGTTATGCACCAAAATCATATAAACAGTTTCCAGGAACAATAAAATAGATTAGAAGAAGACCACACATAAGAACACAAGATATAAGGTGGAAACCCAAAGTGGGTAAAAACCACCTGCTGCAATTCGTCTCTATCTTCTTTTAATTAGAAACTTCTTTTTACAATGATTCTGTATTGGTGTAGTCCTTTACCAGTACGTAGGCTGCTACCTGCAGAGAGCTACAACCCTCTCTCATTTTCCAGCTTCTCCTGGAAGGGAGCTACAACCCCCTTCGTTCTTGTACTAGTTGAGATTCTAGTACACAGGCTGCTACCTGCAGAAGGCTACAACCTTCTCCTTCTTCCAGGGACCACGTTTCATAAATTTTCAGACTGGATCCACAAATAACATCAATCAAACATCAAGAATTTCTACATCAACCAATCACCATTTCACGATTCAAGACTGAATCAAAATAAACACTTCTCTGTCAACTATACCCAGATCACAGTAACTGTAATCACACCTTAAATTGTAAACCCAGATCACTGTAATAATCAACAAAAGCAGCTAGAACATAAATTATGAGATATATGCTACTTCAATATTGAGAAACTTGCGTGCATACGCT
>APFE031069825.1:66630-120308 GCA_000404065.3 Pinus taeda
TGCACTTCCAACTTATAGAACTTGCGTGTATATGCACCTGTGCTGCACTGAACCTGCCTACAGATCTATAAAGGTAATTTACCCTTTCAAATGTTCAGATATTAGTTTACCCAGATTATCAGATTTATAGATCAAGCAAGCGCCACATAGAACAGATCAAAATCATACAAAGATACTATCATTCAAGCCTTAAGATTTTGACCCATCAAAAGAACTTATCCTTCTCCTTGTGCTCAGGTTCCTTCCTACTTCAGATCCAGATCTGCACCATAACCTAATCATTGTATTCCAGATCTAGCACTTTTTCCGATATTCAATAATTCAGATGATCCCTTTCCAAATGATCTCCTTCCTCTTTTATAGTCTTAGGCCTTTCAGAATACCACGGTCCAAAACCATAACAATTCAATACCATGGACCCAATTCTTGGGGTCAACACTTATGACAAGATACCACGGCCCAAAACCAAAGGTTCAAATACCAAGGACTAAATACCATGGACCAGAAACAAGTCTTCCCACATGTATGCATTTTTCTTTACATGAAAGTGTGTGTATACACATACGCGCCTTGGGAACGTCCAACCAGTGTATATATGCGGCTTTGTCAAAGTGAACTTGCGTATGTATTTTTCTTCTTTCTAAGAGCCTGAACTGTGATCTGTCACCAGAGTGAGTTGCCATCAAGGACAACACCAATGCCATAGTACCAAAACTACCAAACCTGTGCCAGAATGCCAACAACCTCTACCTCCACCTAGGGAGTGTGAGGAAGAAACAAGAAAGCATGCCTATAGTAAGTCCACCACCCTTTCCTAATAGGTTAACTCTTACAGTCTAGCCTACCATAGAAGAGACTGAACTTTTGGGAGAATTGAAAAATATATGTGTTAAAATTCCACTTCTGCAAGCTATAATAGATGTACCTATTTACAACAAGTTTATTAAGGAGAAGTGCTTCAAACATCTAGGGAGGCAAAAAAGAGGCACCCCTACCAATATTGTCATTGGACAACTATTTGAATTAATGATGAAGCAGGTAATTTTCCCAAAGTATTTAGACCTTGGAAGCCCTGTAGTAGATGTGAACATCAATGGCACCATTGTCCCACACACCTTGATTGATCATGGGGTTTCCATTAATTTGATGACTAAGGACACCATGCTCAAGCTCAACCTCCAGGGTTCATTGAGAGAGACCACAATAGTCTTACAACTTGCAGACCATTCCATAGTGACCCTTGAGGTGATTGTGGAATATGTGATGGTCTCCATTGACTCTTGGTAGTACCCTGCAAATTTCCTAGTTCTCCAGCCTAAGGCCAAGCTTACTAGTTACCCTGTCATCCATGGGAGTCCCTGGTTAGCCACTGTAGATGCCTACGTTAGCTGCAAGGCTAGAGATATGATTGTAAAAAATGGCCATATTTCCAAACAGTTAGTCCTGTACCCTCCTGCTCAGCCATCTCTAGAACGTGACTTACCTTTATGGCTAGAAGAGGAGGAAGAAGATGAAATTTATCTAGCCCAAATATATACCTTAGAAACAACCATGGGAGGAGGACAAACAAATGAAGATGATTTGATTGAACACATACTCCAAAGTCTAACTCCCAACACATTGTATTTAGAGGAAGTAGTAAAGGAAACCCAAAACAACCATCAGATTGATCTAGGCTTAGCTTATTCAAACCCTACCAATGTTAAAACCATAGATTCGGCCCCAAGAGAACCCTGAAAATCAACCTATCTCTTTCTGTACACCAAGAAGAAAAGTTGTGAAACATGCTAAAGGAACATCTGGATGCCTTTGCTTGGAGTTACAAGGAAATGAAGGGAGTGCACCCCTCGGTGTGTAGTCACCACATTTATATCAAAGAAGGTTGCAAACCAGTTTGACAACCCCAAAGGAGAATGAATCTAGCTGTCAAGGATATATTCAAAGAAGAACTGCAAAAGCTGATAGATGCAGGATTCATTTACCCTATCTCAGACATTGAGTGGGTCTATCCTTTGGTGTTGGTTCGAAAGAAAAGGGGGAAGTGGAGGACTTGTGTCGATTACAAAGGGTTAAACAAAGCAACAAAGAAGGACCATTTCCCTCTACCTTTCATTGACCAAGTACCAGATGGCCTGGCAAGGAAATTTTTTTCTCTTTCCTAGATGGGTTCAGTGGGTACAATCAAATCTAGATAAGCTCGGAAGATGAAGATAAAACCACCTTCACTTGTCCTTGGGGTACTTTCACATATAGGGTCCTTCCCTTTGTCCTATGTAATTCCCTTGCCACTTTCTAGAGAGTAGTCCTGAGTACATTTTCCGAGGTAGTCCATGATGCAGTAGAGATTTATATGGATGATTTCACACCCTATGGGTGTGATTTCCTGGAGGCTCTCTCCAACTTAGGTAAGGTGATGAAAAAATGCATTGAAATGAACCTATCCCTTAGTCCCAAAAAATGTGAGTTCTTGATCACTGCAGGGACTGCTCTAGGTCATTCAATATCCTAGCAAGGACTGCAAGTGGACTCAAATAAAATAGCCATCATCCAAAGGGTACCACCTCCGCAAAATTAGAGAGACGTCAAAACTTTTCTAGGTTTAGCTAGATACTATCAGAGGTTTATAAAAGACTTTAGCAAGTTAGCTTCTCCTTTATTTGGGTTGTTGGCCAAAGGATCTGAATTTGTATGGTTAAAAAGCTATCAAGAGGCCTTGGACACCCTGAAGGAGAAGTTGACCACCGCACCTATTCTCGGAGGCCCAAATTGGGCCCTTCCTTTTCATATATATGCTAATGCCTCACACAAATCCATAGGAGCAGCTCTAGGCTAGATGGTTGACAAATTGCCTTATGCCATTTACTTTATCAATAAGAATTTGTCAAAGTCCAAACTGAACTACACAGTGGCCGAGAACGAGCTCCTAGCTCTTGTGCATTCATTAAACAAATTTAGGCATTACATTATAGGTTATCAAACATTTGTACATATTGATCATGCTACAATTAAATATTTAATGAATAAACCTAATGTGAATGCACATATTATTAGATGGTTAATTTTATTACAACAGTTTGATCTAACTATTATTGATAAGCCTAGCAAGGAAAATGTTGATGCAGATTTTTTGTGCAGGTTAACTTGCTTGCAGCGGGGGAAGGGATGGTTGATGATCAATTACTGGATGAACACTTATTTTCCATTTGAGTTCTCTCTCCATGGTTTTTTGACATAACAAACTACTTGGTGTCTTCCCAGTTCCCACTGAATTTGTCCTCCAAAGAGAAAAGCAAGATTGTGAGGAAGAGCACCCCATTCACTTGGATTGGGGGCAATGTCTTTAAACTAGGTCTAGATCAAATTATGAGAAGATGTGTCAGGGAGGAGGAACTCTTTGACATCCTTCTGACCTATCATGATGGGCCTTGTGGAGGTAATTTTGTAGCTAAGAGGACAACATTGAAGGTGTTACAAGATGGTTATTATTGGTCCACTCTTCATGAGGATGTGAGAAGGTATACTAGTCAGTGTGATCAGTGCCAAAGGATGGGAAAGCCTACTCCAAGGGATGAAATGCCTTTGCAAACTCAAGTGGCTTTCGATCCATTTGACAAGGGGTCATGGATTTCATTGGACCGGTTGACCCTCCATCCGAGAAAAAGAAGTACATCATTTTGTGCAGTGACTATTTGACAAAGTGGACTAAAACCAAGGCAACCTAGGCAACAACAAAGGAGAAGGTGGCTGATTTCTTTAGGGAAGACATATTTTACAAGTTTGGGTACCCTAGATAACTAGTCATTGATCAAGGTAGCTAGTTTACGTCCAACATGATTGAAGACTTGTTAATCCACCACAAGATCAAGCATAGAACCTCCACCCCATGTCACCCACAAGCTAATGGGAAAGTGGAGATGAACAACAAAGCATTGGAAGGAATTCTGACTAAAGTGGTTAGCAGGAGCAGAAAATATTGGGAAGATAGATTAGTTGAGGCCACTTGGGCCTACATTACCACCTGGAAGACCACCACTGGATTCACCCCCTATGAGTTGGTCTATGGGAAGAAGGCCCTATTGTCCATTGAATTTGAGTACAAGAAATTGAGGATGAAAACCAAACTAGATCTAGATCCCAACAGTGCATAAAAGGAGATATTTCTCTAGCTGAATGGGTTACATGAGTTTAGAATGCAAGCTCTTCTACACACAGAGGCAACTCAAATTTAGAGGAAGATCTGGCATGCCAAGAACATCAAGGATAAACAATTTGAAGAAGGTGATTAGGCTTTGTTAAATGATTCCAGATATAAATGCTTTAAGGGCAAGTTAAGGAATATACAGTTAGGGCCTTATTTCGTAGAGAGATGTCATGATAATGGTTCAGTACATATTAGAACCATAGATGAAAAGGCTATTGCTTTACCTGTTAATGGGCATAGATTGAAGGTTTACAAAAAGCCATTATCAAAGAAATAGTTCGTTGATGGAATAAAAAAAAAATGATGGTGGTGGAGCAAGTCTCAGTTCCTAGCTCATCAAGTCACTAAAAAAGAAAAAATAAAATAAAACGAGAGAAAAATAAGGAGACTCAAGTGAAAACCTCCATGAGGCACCTAACTCCCACAGTTGGGTTGAAAACCTCTTGAGGTAGCCCAATGGTGTAAAAAAAAAAGACAAATAAAAAGATCTCTGGGTGAAAAGATCTTTTGAGGCTCCTAGGGCAAGCAGCTAGGATGAAAACCTCTTGGAGGTAGACTAGTTGCTTTCAAAAAGAAAAGAAAAAAAAGAAAAAAAGAAAAAGAGAAAAGAAAAGTTTGAAAATATTGTTTGCAGGTCAGCAGGTGGAGGATCAAAGCAACAAGAGAGAATCAAAAGGGACCTATCCAGCTCATGTTTTTATTTGTCTATTCATTATACTTCATCATTCCATCATTGCCTCCATTTTTTCCACTCATTTACCTCAGTTTACCAAGGTTCTACGTTTTATACGAGATTCCCTGTAAACATAGAAGATTCCTTGAAAACCTATAGGATGATCCTGTAGGAATTACAGTGGCTTGGGAATCCTAAAGGAACTAACCCTAGAGCAAGGGGAATGACCTGCCTATGTCAAAAAATAAAAAATCTACTTCACCATCTCGCTTCCCCTCTCTCATTAGCATAATATGATCAAACATGTAAAAGTTGTGAAAGAGTTGTTTTATAAGGCAAAGGTGGCCAGTTAACTCGGCCACCTTTGCTTAGTCAATGAGGAGAAGACAAATATTCCTTACACACGTGGCAATAGTCAAGTCAAGGAAAAGGAGAGATGAGGTCAAAATTGGTTAAGCTGCGGATGCCTGAAGTGGGAGTTCGTTATGAGGTGAAGAGAATGATGATGTGGTAGCAGGACCAACGATCCAAAAACGTATACTCGTACCCCAGCTGCCAGCGCACAATCCCACATAAATCACCCATATGAGGAAATAAACGTTGATCCCCATGAAGATAGGCATTCACATTCTCGAGGCTACACACTAGAAAACTTGCTTTCCGCCCTCAAGCAATCTACAAGAAAGGTAGAATTCATTTTTTTCCAGCACAGGACCACCTACAGGATCCTACATGATTGGCAGTGAGTAGTTTTAAAAGGGAAAAATAGAGGTTGGCTTCATCAAGCAGTGATAAGGATGTAGGCTCTATACTTCGCCACATTTTCCAAGTGAAAAGAATATAGAAAATCCTTCTAGTTTATGGAAAAAGATTGCAGTATAGGGGAATTGCATACATAGAATTTTCATTTAAAATTCCTTATTCATTAAATTTTGTATCAGACATATACACCACTCCATCCATCAGAGAAAAGTGACACAAGGATTTAATAAGAGGGAGCCCATTAACATAGTGAGGATTCATCAACACCCTCCTATACTAGAGATATTCACAAGCCATAATTGGATGGGTTTCTTTGAAAAATTGAGGAGATATGATGATGAAGTAGCCAAAGATTTTTCTCTCTCCCTCGTTCCACTGACTAGGACCCATGCCACTATTGTGGTGAAGTGCCTCTCTATAGAACTCACCCATGAAATCATAAAAAAAATTGCCATACTTCCCTTAGGAGTGCCATGGAGAAAGGAGGATAAGGGAAATAGGAAAAATGGAAAGAAGAAATTCTTTTTAGAAGGAGAGGAGGCCATGGAAGACAAAAATGGAGTGAGAAGAGCAAGCCTACCCTATCCTTGGAATGAAATTAGCTACCACCTCATAAATTATATCTCATGTGAAGGTAGGTACAGTGTGGTATATGGATACCATTTTAGGCTTCTCCAAGAATTGAGGTTTGGAGCAGAGACACCTCATCAAAAGAGACTGAGCATACCTTACTTCCTTATTCAATCAATGATATATATGAGCATGAAGGTGCAGGAAGGAAACCATCAACATCTAGCCCATCATGGGTTAATTAGACTTATCATAGAATATGCCCTCTAAAAACTCAGAATGCCTATCACATGGGAAACTTTTAGAGACATGCAGATAGAGGAAGATATAAAAACCCTTGAATATGACAAGAGCCACACTTCCAGTGAAAGGGATGAAGAAGAAAATGAAAAGGAGGAAGAAGTAACAAAGAGTGATGAAGAGGAAATAGATGAGGAAGAATAGGAAGAAAAATAGATGGAAAGTGGTGAAGGGGCAGAAGAGGCTGAAAAGGAGGAAACTGATGAATAGAGTGAGGATCTAGAGGGAGAAGAAGAGGAGAAAGACAAGAGAGAAAAGGAAAATGAAAAACGGGAGGCAGAAGACAAGGAGGAACCACCTAGGGTATCTCCAGAACCCATTGAGAAAGAGGCAACAAATTCCCTCACTGCCCATAGTACCCTTATAAAAACAAAAAGGGAAAAGACAGAGACAAACTCTATTGTAATTTAGGACAAGAAAAAGTATAAGAATAAGGCAGGGAAAGCCTCAAACTCCCACCAAGGTTCTTATTGTCATTCAAGACTCACCCAAATAGTAGGAGAAGATGGCTTCTCTTATGAAAACTCAAGAAGAAGGATCATCAGGACAAGTCTCTCCCAAGTCTCCTATCACTTGTGTTAGGAGGCCTATCACTAGATCTGCCTCATCCAAAGGAAAGGGCCTCCTATAGGATACATAGAAGGACCTATAGGAAGTAGATGAAATCCTACAAGAAACTCTTCTAAACCTACAAGAAACTCAACAATTGGACAAAGAAGGGAGTATGCAACAAGAAACAAAGAAAGAGGATCTAGAGCTAAGGGAACCTAGTCCTCAACCTAACCTTGACTCCTACTACAGATTTATTGAAGGGTTTAGGGTTAGTCCACAAAAGATTGCCATACCATTATTATTTGAGCTTGATAAATAAAGGGAAAGAACACATAGATGGATGCAGATTGCCAAATCCAAAGGAGTGGAGGACATAGGTCACATGGAGGAAAAAGTTAAAGAGATGGGCAAAGAACTGAGCAGCCTGAGGGATAGAGAGGTAATGATGAAAGCATAGTTGGAGGTAGAAAATGCATGGTTAAGAGTACAACTATAAGAAAGAGAGAATGAATTGGAATCCATGGCCAGTCTATCCTTAGAGGCAATCCAGTGTAGGATGCCAGTTAAGTCCTATGCATTATACCTTAAGGAATAATGGTTGTAGTTCCAAATCAAGACCCTAGCATAGAGAGGCACTATGCCATTCTAGGATTATAGATAGTTCATTGATCATTGTGATCAAAGAACTTTGGAGGATAGGGCTAAATTTTCTGAGTTCTACCTACATAACTTAGCCTTGATAGATTTGAATGTATGTGACCCTAATTCAAAACTAGGGGACTTACAGCTGATGGCTTTGGCATCATGGATGAACCATGAGGAAGCAAGGGCTAGAGAAATGAAGAAATTTATGGAAAGGGAAGAAACAAAACCTCTCATGATAAGAGTTGAGCAGTCAAATCTAATGGCTGTCATCAACACAGATAAATTGACTGAAAATGACCCTCAAATTGCACCTAGGTACCTTGCTTCCCAAGATCAAGAAATCACACATTTTGAGGATATGTTCAGGTTGTTATAGGATGATAACATGCAAGCTTTCCAAAGGAAATGGAATACTTTTCTCTACAGTTTCAAAATCAGAGAGTACCATTCTCCTCAAAGAATGAGAGAAGCACTGAATAGGACACCCATGTACAAGAAAGCTCTCTAGAGACTCAAAGTAAATTGGACTGGCTTGAGACTCAGTCCATCATTGCTCTTAGGAATGTTGGAAGGAAGGAAGGAAGAGGAAGAAGGAAAGCAGTGGGAAGAGATAGAAAGGAAGGCAGGACTTTATGCACAAGAAGAGGAAACTATAGCAGAAGCATGGGATGTTAGGGTGGCCACCAGAGCAATAAAATACATGGATATTGGTTGAGCTTCTCAGAGGATGAGAAACATTTTCAGTAGGGGTGATGATGAGACTCATCATTGGGTAACTATATGGACCTTAATCCAACTCCTAACTTAGTTAAATAAACTATTGATCCTAATAGGATCCTAGAACACTCTCTATGTTTTCATGTACTATTTAAAAATAATGCCAAAAATTCAAAGTTTTATAAAGATCAAGCTATCAGAGGCAATCCTTAGATATTTACAATGACGATCAGCGCGGATCAACGAGGGCCGCTGATCCAGCGCGTAGAGCGGCAAACCATGGTAACGCACGTTGACACCAACCAACAAATGTAGGGACAAATTTAAGCAACAGAGGTAGTTTCCGAAGTTGCTGATTGCATATCGCAGGGCAAACCTCTTAGTGAAGAGAAGCCCCGAGCACCCAGATCTGAAATAATTATAAAATGTGGAAAATATTGTTTCAGTTTTGTTAGAGTGGGATTCCACAAAACCAACAGGATATCAGATGGGCTTTGAGTGGTAAGTGGTTTCGTCTCAGTTCTTCCCAATGCCACATAGTAATTGCCACATGTCTTGGTGGGGAGAGAGAGAACCACTCACATCGGATAGTTAAAGATCATGCTACTTAGACACCCGATATGAATGATGACCGTCGGATCTGGGGCCCCCAGATCAACAATGGAGATGCATTCTGATGGATGACTGGATTTGACAAGATTATAAAGAAAGATCATATGATTTGGAGTCTAATATGGATGATGCATTGGCAGAAGGTCATGTTTCGCGGGCATTCTTGGAGTTAATGGAAAAAATGGTCATTTCAAATATGTCCAAGAGAACTGACACTCATCTGTTATGAAATAGGTGGCCACCTCCCTGTGAGGCATTATACAGTGAATGATTATGCAGAACAGAGGGATTCAAATGGATAGAGGTAGGGGAAATAGAAAGCCAAAAAGCAGAAATTAATAGTCAGGGAGTAGACTGGCTTTAAATCCACAAACTGATAGAGAGTAAGCAAGGAGGTAGTAAGCCGAAAGTAGAGAGAAGAAAATGAGTTGATCTATAGAAGAAAAGGCAACATCAAACCAGTATTAGGACAAAGATAGAGAGGGTCAGAGAGTCTGTGTACTCCAGAGAAGGCTTGAGAGGTTCAAGCACACTCCTCTGTAATGCCTGTCATGTATGAGTCTTAGATTGGGCTCATACTACTGTGACCAATAGAGGTTGAGAGTCAGTAAGGAGAGTCTGTGTACTCCAGAGACTTGAGGAATCCGAGTACAGTCATACTGATGTATACCTGTTGAGTGAGAATCAAATTTAGCTCACTGTTGTAAAAAACTCTACTTTGAAAACATAATATAGAGACCATCATTGAAGGTTAGACCAAGAGACGTAGCCTAGGAGTATTGGGTGAACTCCTTATTAAACTTCTCTTTATATGAGTTTCCTATTATGTTTTCTTTTACTGCTTCATTGTCTATGTATTTTCCAATATTATCGATCTGTTTCACAAAATAGCATAGGCACGTCCGTGCAGATGAGTCTGTAATACCTTATTAATTGTCTTAGATCAATTTTAGATCAAGTGGTATCAGAGCTCTAGGTTTCTAAGGTTAGACAAGCTTGTGCTGGAATTTTTGTTGGATGCTAACTAGATCAAAGCTTAAACTAGGAGGAGGATAATTGTTTGAATTTAACCTAGAAATTAGTAGAGTCTATACTAGGAGGAAAATGTCCGAAGAGATTCCCTTGGAATCAGACCCTCAATTCATGGACAGTTTCTTGACTATGAGAGCCATGGTAGAGGAAATGTATAGAGAATTTAAGAAAGGTCGAAGTGAAGATTCTTCAACATCCCAACATAACAAAATAGCAGAAGAATCTCTCCTCAATGGCCATTCTAAAGGAAAAGGGAAAGAAGAAAAGCTTCCCCACCTCTTAATAGCCCTAAAAATAAAAAGAAAACATCTTTGATTAAATTATATGTTAAATTTGATTTGCCAATATATGATGGAGAGTTGAATGCAGAGAAGCTAGATAATTGGATTAGATAGATTGACGTGTATTGTAGGGTGCAGAGCATTGATTCAGACAAAAGTAAGATTCAGCTGGCTAGCCTACACCTTGGAGGAACTGCCTTGCTATGGTGGGAAGGCAGAACACAAGCTAACATGAAGAAGCATGGTAAAATCCTTTCTATCCAGAGTGAATTTGTTTCTGCAATTAAAAAGCAATTCTATCCACTATCTTATATGCAGCAAGCTATGATGAGTTGGCAAACTCTTGGCCAATTGAAAGGGAAAAGTGTACAACGTTACTCCCAAGAATTTATAAAAAGAGCTTTGATTCTAGGCATTTCTTTAGACTCACTTGAGACTTTGCTGAAGTATATAGGTGGTATACATAGTTATTTGAGACATACCATTCTCATGTTTAACCCTACCACCATAGATGAGGTATATGTTCAAGCTACCCATCTAGAGGCTAGGGGCAAGAATGTGAACCCAGAGATTGGGGGATCATCAAAACCCACTGCAAGCAAGGGAAAGGAAAAGAGAAATAAGAAATGGAAAGAGAGGAAGGTAAATGCAGTATAGAAGACCAAACCTTCATGCACTCACTACAAGAAGGATGGGCATGATGATGACCACTGCTAGATTTTGCATCTGGAGGTGAAACCCAATAAGATTGCTGCAACTATTGAAAAGGATTTGGGGTTACATGCAGGGGATGAAGCCAGGCACAGGTATAAAAGGTAAAAATTCTGAAGCATCTACTAGTAATTATGTACAAACTATTGATAGTGAAGAAAATGAGAGAAGAAGACATGAGCTTTTTCATAGTAGAGTTATTTTCAAGCATCGAAAGATTGATACTCTGTTTGACAGTGGCTCACAAGTAAGCTTAATTTCTGAAGCAATTGTAAAGAAACGGAGATTGCTAACCAAACCTCACAAGAAGCCATATCCATTGGGTTGGTTATGTGATAAAACAAAGCTACAAGTGACTAGACAATGTAAACTTAGGTTTGTCATTGGTTCATCATTTGTAGATGAGGTTGAGTTAGATGTAATTCCCTTGGATATATGTGGAATTGTTTTGGGAAGTCCTTACTTGTATGATAGAAAATCAATTTTCTATAGAGCTGAGAACAAGTATGAACTCGTTAAAGATGGAATCGAATATATTGTAAGAGCTCATAAACTCAAGAATAATTATACTCTCATAAACTCAGGGCAGATGAAAAGAATTGTAAATTCGTGCAAACAATTTTTTACTGATGGTTGTAAAGGAAAAGAAACCTGATAAAACCAATATATTTGAAGGCTGTAATTCTAAATAGAAAGCTGAATTAGAAAAAGTTGTTTCAGAATATGATATGTTGTTTCAAGAACCTAAAGGTTTGCCACCGAAAAAGGAAATAGTACATGATATTAATTTGCAACAAGATGCTCCATTGCCTAACATCGGAATGTATAGGTTGTCCACTTTAGAGAATGAAGAAATCAAGAAGCAGGTATAGGAGTTGCTCAAGAAAGGGTTCATAAGACCTAGCACATCACCCTGTGGGTCTCTAATTGTCTTGGTGAGAAAGAAAGATGGCTCATGGGGAATGTGCATTGATTACCGAGCACTGAATAAGATAATGATAAAAAATTGTTATCCCCTTCCTCACATAGATGATCTCTTAGATCAGTTGAAAGAAGTTGTTTACTTTTCCAAGTTGGACTTGCATAGTGGCTACCATTAGGTTAGAGTTGTAGAGCAAGATGCATGGAAGACTGCTTTCAAAAAAATGTAGGGATTGTATGAGTGGTTAGTTATGCCTTTTGGCTTAACTAATGCTCCCACTACTTTCATGAGAGTAATGAATGATGTACTGAGGCATTTTATTGATGATTTTGTCATTGTATATCTAGATGACATTCTTTTATTTAGTAAAACATGGGAAGAACATTTGAAGCATGTAAAGCAAACTCTAGATGTTTTGAAAAGAGAAAATCTTTATGTTAAGCTATCAAAATTTGAATTTGGAAAAACATCTTTGAATTATTTGGGTCATATTTTAGGGGTTGGTGAATTGAATATAGATCCCTCTAAGGTTGCAGTCATTGTAAACTGGCCTAAACCCAAATCTGCTACAAAATTTAGAAGCTTCTTAGGAGCAGCACAATATTGGAGAATCCTTGATTGTAGCTCCCTTACATGCTTTAGTAAGATTGAACAAGGTGTTTCAGTGGGGAGGCAAATAGCAAAAAGCCTTCAACACCTTAACAGAAAAGATTAGTACAACACTAGTACTAGCACTGCCCGATCTTCAAAGACCCTTTGAGATTGAAACAAATGTCAGTGACTATGCCATGGGAGCAGTGTTGATGCAGCACAATAAACCCATATGTTATCATTCTAAGACATTTAATTCTGTAGTAGTTAATTATCCCACATATGATAAAGAATTGTATGCATTAGTATAGAGTGTGAAAAATTGGAACATTATCTAATGGGCAAGGAGACCATTATACATACTGATCATCAACCATTTCAATATTTACACTCACAACCTAAGTTGTAGCAATCAAGACATTATAGGTGGATGGGTTTTCTACAATAGTTTCATCTTGTCATTAGATATAAAAAGGGCATACACAATAAAGTTGCAGATATGTTGTCCAAACCAATCATAAATGCATCTACTATACTTAAGCATAACTCAGTATTGAATGAAAGCTACATTGAACAGTATGCTCAAGATATAGATTTTAAATATGTATATGCAACTTTAAGTCATGGAAAACAAGTAGAAGAATTGCATTATCATGTTAAGGACCAAATTTTGTATCATTTTGGAAAGTTATGCATTCCTCAAACCAAAAGAGTAAAGATAATTCGAGAATCACACACTTCTCTAATATCAGGTCACTTTGGGGTAAGTAAAACAGTTGCACAATTGAAAATATTTTATTATTGGCCAAAAATGAATGAGACAATTTCTAGATATGTAAGAGGGTGTACCATGTGTGCTAAAAGCAAGCCCAACAATAGAAAACTAGGCTTGTACACTCCACTACTAGTCCCTTCTCATCCTTAGGAAAGCGTTTCCATGGATTTTGTTGGGGGATTCCCTAAGTCTAGAAAATGTCATGACTATTTATGTGCTATTGTGTATAGGTCCAGCAAAATGTGTATTTTAATACCCTGTAACAAACAGATTATAGTTGAACAAATAAAAAAGTTGTTATTTCGACATGTATGAGTTCATTTAGGATTACCCACTTCCACTGTATCTGATCGAGATTCCCGATTTGTTGGGAAATTTTGGTCGAGTCTGTGGCAATTAATGGACACTGGACTGAAGAAGAGCACAACTTTTCATCTGCAATTGAATGACCAAATACAGGTAGTCAACAGGACAGTGATCCAGTTTCTCAGGGGCTATTGCAGCAAGCATCCCAACCTTTGGGATGAACATTTGCATTATGTGGAACATGCTTACAACTGTGCTAAACATTCTTCTACACAAAGATCTCCATTTGAGACTTGTTTTGGTTTCATACCAAGGTCTCCTTTGGATTTTGTCTTTAATGAAGACATAATGGTTGATGGACATAACAATGTGGAGAAAGCAACCAAGTTCATTGAAAAGATCCAAGAAATTCACCAGGCAGTGTAGGAACAACTGGAAAAGAGCCAAGCCAAGTACAAGGCAAGGCATGATAAGCACCAGACTAAGCATAGTTTCCAAGTTGGTGATCAAGTATGGCTGTATATCAACAAAGATAAAATGCAAGGTGAAGGTAAGAAGCTAAAGCCAATAAGGTATGGACCTTTTAAGATACTTGGGAAAATCGCTGAGAATGCTTTTCACCTTGATTTTCTAGCTTACATGCATATCTATTCAGTAGTTAATGCAGAATGCTTGAGACTATTTGAACCTTCATTGACTGAAGATCCTAAACACCAGAGCCAGTTGCCTTCTATTGATGATCTATTGCCTGAATATCTCAATGAATTGCAGGAAGATACAGTTCTGGACAAGAAGGTAAGAACTACGTGCAGAGGGGATATTGAGTACCTCAGAATTGGACTCAAAGGTTCAAAAACAAGCAGTGTAAGATGGATAGAAATTGGGCAACTGAGGAATCTATATCCTCACTTGATTGATGCTTAAAGACCAACTTTTGATGGTCCAAAAGCTTTTTCAGTGGGAAGGCGTGATCCAAATAGGATCCTAGAACACTCTCTAATTTTTCATGTACTCTTTAAAAATCATGCCAAAAATTCGAAGTCTTATAACGATCAAGCTATTGGAGGGAATCCTCAGACAGTTGCAATGGAATTCAGTGTGGATTAGTGAGGGCCATCAATCTAGCACATAGAGTGGCAGACCATGATAATGCACGTTGACACCAACCAAAAAATGCAGGGACAAATTTAAGTAGTGGAGATATTTTCCGATATGTGATTAGCGACAAGTCGCTAATTGCATATTGCAGGGCAAACCTCTTAGTGAAGAGAAGCACCGAGCACCCGGATCCAAAATAATTATAAAATGTGGAAAATATTGTTTTGGTTCCACCAGAGTGGGATTCCACAAAACCGACACGATATCAGACGAGCTTTGAGTAGTAAGCAGTTTCGATTGAGTTCTGCTTGATGCCACACAACAATTTCCATGCGACCCGGTCGGGAGAGGGAGAACCACTCACATCGGATGGGTAAACATCATGCTACTTAGCCGACTAATATAAATGATGACCATTGGATTTGGGGCCCCCAGATCAATGGCGGAGACGCATTCTGATGGATGACTAGAATTGACAAGATTATAAAGCAAGATCACATAGGATTTGGAGTCTGATATGGACAATGTGTTGGAAGAAGGTCGTATTTTGTGGGAATTATTGGAGTTAATAGAAAAAATGGCCCTTTCAAATATGTATAGGAGAACTGACACTCATCCATTATGAAATAGGTGGCCATCTCCCTATGAGGCATTATACAGTGACTGATTACACATGACAGAAGGATTCAAATGAACAGAGGTAGGGGAACTGGAAAGCCAGTAAGTGGAAAGGAATAGTTAGGGAGTAGATTGGCTTTAAAGCAACAAACTGACAGAGAGTAATAAAGGAGGATGTAAGATGAAAGTAGAGAGAAGAAGCCGATCTGACCTACAGAAGCAAAGGCAACATCGAGCTAGGATTAGGATAGAGACAGAGAGGGTTGGAGAGTCTGTGTACTCTAGAGAAGGCTTGGGAGGTTCAAGCACACTCCTCTGTAATGCTTGTCATGTACGAGTCTTAGAATGGGCTCATACTACTATGACCAATAGAGGCAAGAGTCAGTAAGGAGAGTTTGTGTACTCCAGAGGCTTGGGGGATCCAAGTAAAATCCTACTGATTTATACCTGTTGAGTGAGACTCAAATTGAGCTCACTGCTGTAAAAAAAAATCTGCTTTGAAAACATAATAGAGAGGCCACCATTGAAGGCTGGACCAAGAGACGTAGCCGAGGAGTATTGGGTGAACTACTTATTAAACTTATTGTGTTTATATTAGTTTCCTGTTATGTTTTCTTTCACTTCTTCATTGTCTGTGTATTTCACAAACTTATCAATCCGTTGCACAAAATAACATAGGCACATCCATGCACATGAGTCTGTAATACCTTATTAATTGACTTAGATCAATTTCAGATCAATTTTTCTCACAATTTATTACATATTTTGATTGTATTTTTTTTAATTAGATGAGTCAAAGTGAGATATTATGCCTAGTGGACTAATGTGCATTAATTGCAGGTTTTTGAGAGAAAATCATGGAAATTTTGGCTAATTAAAGGTTGAAAATGCAATGAGACAAGGAGGAGAGATTGTAGGAGGTAGATCCTCCTCATTTACTCCTCACTCATTCGAATATTCCTCCATCAATCACACTAGTTCAGAGTACAAGTAGCCAAGTCATGGAGATCAAAAGGCAGTCGAGCAAGTGACTGTTAAAGAGCTAGTTTAGCTTGAGTTTGGGAGCTGAGCCTCCCTAGATTTAAGGTATTTGTTGGAGACTTTAGTTGTATAAATAAAGAGGCCTAGAGCCTCATTAGGATTCAAATTTTTGTTGTAAAAACACTAGTCGTTTTCAACTTCAAGACTTGTGGAAGACATTGCTATGTAATTTTCTGATTTGATAATGAGAATGATCATTTCCTTCATCCAACATTGAGTTGACTTAGAGGGTTGAAGCTCTTGGGTTAGGTCCCAACCCTAGTATTAGAGGATCCTTGTCTTTTATTTGCATGTTTCGTTGATTTCATAGTTGAATTGTCTTTAGAATTATTTCATTGCAAGTAGCTATAGATTTGATTAGTTTGCTTCCATTTTTGCTTTATTTTAGTAGTAGCTTAGAAGAGATAAAGGATCATCAAAAAGCTGTCAGTAGGAATTTTTATCTTCACTCCTTCCTTCATGGATCATGGTTTGAGGAAAGAAATCCTATGCACCCCCAAAAACATAGAATTCTACTTTCTCATGGAATTTAGGGTTTTATGTACTTAGGCCAGCATTTGATCAGTCTACAAGAGTAGGATTTAGTTATCATTTCTTCTATGTTTAGTCTTACATTAGATCTCATCAATGTTCCATCTTATTCTGCAAGTTTTCCTCATGCATGCAAGAGGCAGTTAGCTCATGAAATTATGTTTTCCTTATATAATAGAAATTCTTCTTGTTTACATGATTTTTGGATAGATGTCAATGTTTGATGCAGTGTGGGTGTTTTATAATTACATAGAGATTTCATGATCAAAAACCTCATTCCAACTTCATCCACCCATGATCATTCCTTTCCTTCACTAAAACCCTCACCAATTTCATCATTTCACAAGAATACTTCTCTAAACCTATTGAGCAAATCCAACCATCTTACACTCTAGTTTTTAGTTATGAAGTGGTCCTAGGCATTCCCTTCCCTCATTCCACCCACCAAACACCTTCCCTAAGCCTTCCATCACCTTAAACATCCTTCCTTTTTCTCTTGGTTGTATCCTGTAGAAACACAGGGGATCCTGTAGGTTTTCAGGACATCCAATAGAACGCATTAGGACATCCTGTAGGTTTAGTTTTAGTGGCCTGTTTTGAAGAAGAATTGAGGAAAACACCTCTACGAATCTAGAAAAGGACCACTAGTGGTATCCTAGGCCTTCTACCATCCACCACCATCCCTAAGACACTTTCCACATCACTAAAACAGATTAGCTTTCACACTTTCACATATAAAAGGACAAAAGAAAAACATATTTATTTTATTCATTTACATGCACAACAGTAGAATGTTTGATGTTTTGCATTTGCATGATTAAGATAGTAGGATTGCATACATGTTAACTTAGAATTTTTTTGAAGCATAGTCTCTCACCAGTTACTTATAAAATGGTGTGTTTAAGCATTTGATTTCAATCTTTTTCGTTACTGCAGTAGACAATATTTCTCTTAGTGTAGATATCTCTTTTCCTTATTGGTAATCAAGATTCTTCTAAATCCATAGAAGCCTGGTTTGAAAAACCTTAGTGGTCTATCGCTAGCTTAACAGTGAAAAAGAGCAGCCCCATCACATTTACTTCTGTATACAACACTGCCACCTCCAAGTTTGTACGAACCCCAGGTTGATAAAGTAAAGTTGGTAGCCCCAAGAGTTGAAACATTCTTGCTGTGATACTGGTGCTCATCACATGGTTCATATAATCCAAGCTATCTACATTTGATGGAGATTTGAAGAAGACATAGGATGTAGAGGCATCGTTGCTTGGAATGAAGAAATTATCTAAGCTGCATGATTACATAGAGAACATGAAGGTCGGGATAACTATTTTCATCCTTAAAGGGAAAGTGAATATCTAGTGGGAAGATATGAAGTGGGTTAGAAACATCAATATAGAGGAATTGATTTGGCATGAGTTCGAAATGATTTTATGAAGGAAGTACTTATCATAGTAAAGATAAGGATTTCCATAAGTTTAAGATGGGATTGATGAAAGATGAGGAGTACATGACTATGTTCCTAGAGTTATTGAGGTATATACCATATCTTAAGGATGAGAAGACCAAAGTTCAAATATTTGTCAATGGATTACCACTAGCATTTAAAGATCAAATTGAGTATGACGAGCCTCAGTTGCTCGATGAATTCATTAGAAAGTGAAACACTATTATGAGCAATCAAAGTGTAACATAGAGTCTCAATGGGGTTGGAAAGGGAAAGAAAAAACTAAATGTAAATGGATATTGAAGCAAACAAGACTTTAGGATGTAGATGAGAAAGAGAATGTTGTTCCTTTCAAGAAGTTTAATATAGTTGGACAGGGACATGGGTCACAACCTAGAGGGTAGAAGAATAAAGTTGAGGGTAAGGGATAGTTGTAGTGTTGGATATGTGGAAAGGAGATTTACAAGAGGGATTTCCTGTCATATCAGGGTGGTAGGGCTCAGATCTACAATGCACATGAAGTGCAAATAGTTGGGGATGTTGGACATACCATTCCTAAGATCTATGCAACATTGGATATTAGGAAGGTAGATCACCAAGAATCTATTATCAATATGAACAATAAGCTTTATGATAAATTTGTTTATATTTTGATTGACCCTAGATCTAATTATAGATATGTTAACCCTGACCTAGTGGATAAGTGTGGTTTGAGAAAATAAGTGCATGCAAAATATTTTTAGTCTAGTTTGCTACATGTACTAAGAAGATAATTCATTATTTGGTAAGAGGTTGTGCATTTGAGTTGAATTGTATGCCTACATTAGCGCATTTGAATGTACTTCCATTTGGATCATACAACATGCTGGTGGGTATGGATTGATTTTATATTCATGGGAGCAAAACATATTTTTATGAAAAGTCCATTGAGTGCTTGGATGACAATGGGGAACAAAGAATATTACAAAGTAAGAAGAAGACTACATCAATGAGAATGGTTACAACAATGTAGGATAAGCGCAGTCACATGAAAGGATATTTATTATTTTTAGTGCATAGTTTGAGTGATAAAGGTAGGGATGTTGAGAATGCAAAATTTTTGAAGAGGTACTCGATCTTGTAACACTTTTAGGATGTATTCCCAACAGAGATTTCAGAGTTGCCACCTCTAAGGGAAGTGGGGTTGTCTATTGAGTTGATGCCAAGAGAAGTGGATCTAGAGAAGACAAGAGTTATCATGGAATGGATAAATCTTAGAAGTGTGGACGAGGTTAGATCATTCATGGCACTAGAAGGTCATTATAGGAGCTTCATTAGGAACTTCTCATGGATTTCCTATCATATTACATTATTGCAAAAGAAGGGAAATAAATTTGAATGGATAAATGAATGTGCAATAACTTTTGAGTAGTTGAAGCAATTGTTGACAAATGATCAAGTTATAAATATTGTAGATTCGAACAAAGAGTTTGTGGTTTGTACATATTCTTGCAAGAGAGGACTTGGTGGATTCCTAATGCAATAGGCATAGGTGGGATGCTACAAATAAAGAAAAATTAATGAGAATGAGTAGAATTATGTGACACATGATCTTGAGTTGGCAGAGATCATTCGTGTATTTAAGATGTGGAGGCACTATCTTCTTGGATGGAGGTTCATTCTGATGAGTGATCACAGTGGCTTGAGGTACTTGGTTGCCCAACTAAATCTGAATTCCAGGATTGCTAGATGGTTGGCCTTATTGAGTGAGTTTGAATTTGAGATCAGGTATATTAAACGAAAAGAGAACAAGGTTGTAGATGCTCCTAGAATAAGAGTATAAGTAAATCACATAGGATCTATGAGTTCATATCAAATATATTTACAAGATTAGATCTTATAGTCAGGAAAACACGATGACAGGTAGAGCTTAAGAGCATGTTATAACAATAGGGTACAGGTGATCAATATTTAGACTATCGTCTCGCATCAAATGGTTTGGTCAGACTTAGGGATAAGATATGTGTGTGAGACAATAGTGAAATCAAGAAGCTTATCTTGAGGGAATTTAATGCTAATGCATATTCATATCATATAGGATATCAAAAGACTCAAACAACTATGAAGAAGATTTACTATTGGTTGAATCTAAAAAAAGAGGTAGTTGAGTTTGTGGCCAAATGTTTTGATTTTCAACAGGTAAAAGAAGAGTGCAAGACTCTAGCTTGTCTACTATGGGAGATTCTAATTCCATAGTGGAAATGGGTGACAATTTCCATGGAGTCTATTATAGGTTTACTGAGGACATCTAGACAACATAATTCTATTATGGTTTTGGTTGAAAGGTTGACAAAGGTAGCATAGTTTATTCCAGGGAAGTCTACTTATTCAGGTAGTGATGTAACAAAGGCTTTTATCAAGGAGATAGTGATATTGCATGGTGTTTTGAAGAAGATTGTGTTAGATAGTGATGTTATGTTCACTTCCATGTTTTGGAAGGAGTTATTTGTAGGTTTGGGTGTAGAGTTGGCCTTTAATATAACTTATCATACACAGATAGATGGATAGACAAAGAGGGTCAATAGGATTTTGGAGGGCATGTTGAGAATTTATGTTATGCATTAGCAATGAAAGTTGGAAGAGTACCTTCCACTGGTAGAGCTTTCTTACAACAATTTGTATCAGGAGTCACTAAGGATGAGTTTGTTTAAGGTACTTTATGTGTGGAGTTTAATACTCCCATTAGTTGGAGTGATCCAGGTAATAGGGTATTGATTGGACCAAATATGTTGGTAGAGATGGAATAGGAAATGTAGGTTATCAAGCATAATATAAAAGAAACTCATGATAGAACTAAGAGTTATGCAGATCAACACAAGGTGTTTAAGGAGTTTTAGGTTGGTTAACATGTGTGCTTTCACATCAAGTCCAAGAAGAGCTCCTTGAGGATTGGGTCATTTATGAAGTTGGAACCCCAATATTACAGACCTTTTGAGATCCTTGAGAGGATTGGAAGAGTGGTCTACAAACTTGTACTACCTTCAAGAGTGAAAGTCCATGATGTTTTCCATGTTTCATTGCTTAAAAAATATGTAAAGGATGTTTATAATGTTACTGATTAGTTTGTGTTGCAGGTGGAACTAGAAGGATAATTACAACCTAAACATTAGTGCATATTGTAGTGAAAGATGCTAATGCTCCAGAACCGAGCAATTGAACAAGTTAAAGTGCAGTGGAAGCACTTTGGGTGTGATGAAGTGACATGGGAGATGGCTGATCAAATCTAGGATATCTATCCTTCATTATTTTCCTTTGAAGGAAAGTGAGTTTTTGGTATATGTACATATTTATGTATGGTGTTAATGTAAATACCACAACGAGTTGTGTTATAAAGCTGCAATAAGTGGTATGGGTGTCATGTTGTTATGATGTCATGCTGGTTTTCTTTTAAGCAGGTTGATATTGTAAATACTACATCGATCTAAGTTATAAAGATCCATGGGAAGTATGTTTTGGTTGATAGTTTTTTTTCCAGTTGTAGGTGTTACAGAACACCTAGGATTGTGTTCCCCTAAGGGGGAGGGGTTTGTAACAGATCTAGGTTAACAGTTCATGTATTAAAGTTAATAAATGAAAAATAAGACCTAGGTCACAAGATACTTATTCCAAGATGAATACTTGTTAAGAAATACGAGTGGGTGTTCATTGGTTTATTATGGCTAGGGTGAAATTAGTAAAAACAATGGAAAATAATTTGAAAAGGAAAAGAGGCATTAATTGGCATATTATTTATGAAAATAAATGAAAATAATAGAAAACAAAGGTGAAAGGTCATAGGTTGCATGTGAGGAGGAAATGAAGGAAAATTAGTGGAAATTGAAGAAAATAAAGGCCTCAATGATAAAAAGGCTTATGAGGATTAGTTCACAACTTTTTCCAGTTTAGTTTTGGAGCTATCCCTCTCTATTCTCTTTTTCATACTCTTGCACAATTAGAGAATCCTTGGAGCACTCTAGCATTGGAGAAATGAAGTAAAATGAAGGGAAAGGAAGAAAACAGAAGCGAAGATCAAGAAAGAAAGAGTTGGATCAAGTGAATATAATGAGATTACTTCGATGTATCGCGTTGCATGTATGATTTGATTGCTAGTTTTGGCATGCATGATACATGAATGTGTGTATTTTGTTCTCTTGTTGTCATTTTCATGGGTTTTTCCTGGCGTGACAATAGTTTCATCTTATTAAGGCTGGAACTTGACTTCCTCAATGTCAAGGAATAACACCCGATCAGCGACTTAAAGCAAATTCGTTTCTGTTGATATTGGTGGGTTCGGCTAGCTATAAAGGGACAAATTTCCTATTTTAAAGAGATTTATTATAATAACATAATGAAACTAATGAAATGATTTTATAGCTAATAATAGAACTACTAAATAGACTTATTCTACCTATTTCCAGGGATAATAGATCTTTATATGTGACTCAAAGAATGATTTCGCAAAGTATATAACAATATAGATCATTCAATACTCTTATGAAAAGAAAGCATACACGATAAACTAAATTAAATAAATAGATAATTAATTTAGTTAGTTAAAACTCAATTACATAAAATATCCTGTTATCTCATACATAATCACAAATTGTTCAATTTTGCACATCAATAGTGATAATGAATGATTATTTTCAAAGCATTTATATAATGAAATGACTTATAATATATTCACTATCTAATTCAATAACACATAGTGATAACATAAAGATAATAGTACCTGATGCATTAGTGCTCTTCTTATGAAAAGATAGCTTTCAAGCTCAGCTTCTCAATTAGATAACTTTGGATCAAAGAATAGTGAAAGTTCAAAGTTGTCTTCTCAAAATTATGGACCACTTTCTCAATGCATGAAAGGGGTTCAAATAACTTATTAATATTAAAAAAATAGTAAAATTAAAATAAAAAACTTTAGAAAAGCTTCAACAACCTAAGCTAAGATAAAGGACAGATAAATTTGTGATATGTTGTAACAAAACCTCATGACTGTGATCCAGATTGATTCTTTATCTTCTCTATGAGACCATATATGTCTATGAGCGGCTTGATCTAGGGGAGATGTACCGGTTGCATGCACATTTGTCCCGTAAACAATGCATGTATAAGAGCTGGTAGAAGTTTCACTATTGCATTCGAGGGACACCTTAGCACAAGCCAATGACTATGTGGTTTCACTAGGAAATGCCAATAACTTTCAATGCTTTCTCGTGATAAACTCTTAATATCTTCAACCTTCTTCTTAGATGTTTTCTACCAATATTGCTTTAAAGTTTTGACATCTGACAAGGTGTCCTTCAGGCATTCCTGTATTAGATTGGCCTGCAATAAGGTATCTGTAACTCAGTAAGGTTTTCTTGCCATTATTGCTTGATTGGTTTCTTTTCAACCTGGAAACATTGTTCTAATTGAACAATCCTTTGATATTTTTCTTTTATTAGCAATCACATTTCCACAACTTTATTAATGGTGGTAGTAGCGAAAGCTCCTGTGAACTAAGATAGTCTGTTCAATTCCTCATCAGGGGCTATTTCAGCTCCTTTCCAAAGAACTTGAAAAGGAAGTTCATTTGAAAATAGTGCTTGCAATTATTCCAACTTTCTTTTGTTTCTTGACATAATCGTCAATGATTTATGTTTTAGAGTGTACAATACATCCAAAGGCAGGATTTGTTCAATCTTGAGGAATATTTCAGCAGTAGGGAATTTTAGCATCAATGTTTTTCTTGGCAGTCTCAAAAATACTATTTCCTTGGGAAGTCTCAATAGTAAATGAGGTTGTCCTTGTAGTTTCCAGAACTTGTTTTGTCTCTTTGTTGACTTTAACCTGTTCTTCTTACATATTGGTTGACATACTTATAAACTGAGTTTCTTCAAATCTCAAAACACAATTGAATTCCTCCCATCCTTCATCCAATTTGTTCTCCTATTTAATTTTTCTTGTTAGCTCAACAACTACAATAGTTGTTTCATAGAATTGGGAAATAATTGGAGCTTTCAAAGAGGAGGCCAATGTATTTGAAACTTCTTAGTTATGTTGAGATTGTTTTAACAAAAAAATTGGTAGATGGGCTATTCTTTGTTGAACATATTTATTGAATCTAATCAATTCTTCAAGACTTTGAGGGTCCGTTGCCAATTTTTCTACCATAAAATACTCTAGAGCCACTTCAAACAAATCTTCGAACTTATCAGGGTCACCTGAAAATTGTTTAATCTTAGTCTATGCTGTAACTTATTTTGTGACTACATTAGGTTCATATGGCCTATTTGGTATGGCTAGAAAATTAAAGGCTTTTTATTGTTCACTTTCAAGTAGGGAATACTTGAAATTCTCTAAGCCATAGGTACTAGAGGAGATAGGGAAAGACGATCAGACAATTTTTTTGGCATTTTTAAGCACTTTAGTCAAGCCCTTACCAACTGTTTGATAAGAAATTTCCTTGGCCAATAATTTATCTAGGACAAAAATGGGAAAAACATGAGCATGGGTAAGGTTACCAAAAATTCAAATGTAAGTAAATGACTCTTTGCCAAACCACTTTCCTAACAGCTTTAGGTTCAATTGGCTTTTTCAATTACTCTAGGGGCTTTGCTGCCAAATAACTCTTGGTGGAAAGGGAGCACGATCTCTTGACATATTTTATAGAAGTGAGCATGATATTTGGTTTCCCAAAGGATATCGAGACAAACATATATAGGACTAGGAAATTGGTGTATTCGTTTCCATCCTACAAATGCAAAATCACAAGAAAAGCAAATTGTGTTGATGACATAGGAACTCATAAAGAAAGGAGGAGCCATTCTCTCAAGAAAATTGAACTTATATCTATAATTGTAGATTTAGGTGGTCAAAGTGTTGGAAAAAATAGTCGCCCACTCCATGACATAGTCATCAACAACAACTTCTATTAATGGGATCCTTTCTTCAAATAATTTCTATGTATTTGGATAACCATAGAGGCCACATAACATAACAACAATATGAGAGAAAGGGCCAACATTAGAGGCTAATGAATACATACCCATGTCCTCACACTTGTGGCTTTTTAGGTCCCTTCTCCATTCTATGATCAACTCCGCAAGATTCATATTCTCTTGCATGAATTTATCGAATAATTGTGTATCATATTTCTTTTGAGGTTGAGGTAGATGATAAATTTTCCTTAAATCCTAATCTTTAAAAGATCCAGTAATTGTCTTATTCATAGTTATAAATTCTCTATCTGTAATGTCCAGATGGTAAATAACCCATCTTACCATATATGTATATGGCAGAATTCTGGGGTGGGAAACAATTCCATGGAGAAATGAATTGGCAACATCATTGCATGCGCCGTTATTATTTGGAGGAGAATCATCAGTAGTAGCAGCCTATTTCATGACTAATCTTGCATTTTCATCCTTGAATAGTTTGTATATTTCCTCCCAAGAGGAGGAACTTGCATCTAGAGTGCATGTAGTATTTGTAAACAAAGGATACATCTCAGACATTGCTTCAAGGAGCAAGATTGGTTCTTAGTGTATTACAAACCTTTTCCTCACCTTGAATATACTTGACACGTCCTTTACTTTCTCTTTATTGGAGTTTACCTATTAAGAAACACACCAAGATAAGAAACAAGAACTCGTAAGATGCAAAGAGTGATATCAATTCAATGTGATACTTATGGAAAATCCTTTCACATTAACTCAAAATGATTAGAAATCATCAAAAAACCTCGAAATTAGAACTATGTAGAGTGGTCATTTAATTTTCAAAAATTTGTTCACATGATGCTGACACCTCTCATTATATCAGGAATTCATTTATCAACGTTTAGTATCAGGTGACATTGACATAAGTCAGTGATCTGCAATTTCTGAAAAACATAACGGTGTAGGATTCATATTAGCAAAATACTGAGGTTTTAACAGAATGCGATATTTTCATCCATCAATTGATGGAATTTGATATTGACATTTGACAGATTGCGATATTGGTTTCAACATTTCGCTACTTCTCTATTGGATTTTCGTTGTTTTCTAATTGATTTTTTGCTATTTCGTAATTGGCTTTTAGCTATTTCGCAATCGACTTTTTGTTGTTTTCTTTTCTTTGAAACTACTGATACTACATATGGATTTTAATAAGACCATCCTTTTGATGATATTTCCATTTATTTGTTATGATTTCGGGATTCGTAAGAGTTCCAATTTATTTCCTAAGAAATACAAAAGGATTCCTAAAAAGTTTTTATGCCCTTTTCATAAATTTTCTTGTTTTATTAAAAAATAAAAGAGCAAATATAAAACTTATCCTATTTTATCTAAACAAGAAAGGGTTCTATCCTAAAGTTTTTGAAGGGTCCCCATTATTCTTTCTCCTAAGTCTAGAAATAATGGGGGGTTGTTGAATACCACAGTAATTGGCGACACACAGGTTGAAATAATTAAACTCTGTAATATTAAATAATATGTCAATCTTTATCAAGAATTTCTTTAGAAAGCTTAAAAATGATTGAAATCTAGATCGATATAGATAACTTTGAGATGAAATAACTTGCTCTATCGTAAAATTTCTTAAGGCTTGTTATAAATGAATTTTCTTATTTGTGTAAATCATTTGCTAATAGGTTGAAAAGATAAAGTAAAAATTATTAGAATCTTAGCGTATTAGATAATATTATTAGTCACTAGTAGATCCTTTATTTCCAGTAGGCATTCATAGCCTCGACAGAGTTACCATTTAACCAAAATGAACTAGTACCCCAACCAAATTATCATAAAATTCTTTAGAGGTAATGAATTTCTTTTTCTTATTTTATTATTATTTATTTATTTACTTTAAAATCATTATCCTGGTTTGGTAGATAGAAAATGACAATGCCATTCACAAGTTGTAATAAAATTGAACAAGTCGACTTGTAATGAGATCTCCTGTCTCAAAGTCTCGTGACTATGAACCACAATCTTAGTTTGGTTGCCAATAGTTATAATCTCAATTTTATTAGTTTCCCATGATTATGGTAAGTAGGTTGGTGATGGTTTAAAAGAAAATAGACATATGCTCATGCACATGATTCTACATACTCTCTTATCACAATTATGGTTGATTTCCATGGAAAACCTAGATGGGACTGAGAGGCTCTACAACTTGATCTAGGGTTTGCATTAGGGTTTTAATGTTGAAAACCATGGCAGGATGCTCACGCGAGAGTTCTTCTCCCTCCAATAGTCAAGTAGTTATGGATAGAAGCAAGGACGCAAGAAAGTAGCATTTCAAGAAACCTCTGGAGAAGGCAACAAAGTCGAGTAACATGGACATATTGGGAAGAAACATACCTCATGAATAGGAAGGGGATCAATAGGAAGCTATTAAGAAAAAGGAGAAAGGGGGTAGGAGTCAAAAACCTACTTCCATAAGGACCACTGGGGTCTGCAAACCCAGGTCGAACATCATTCCTCGGGTCATCTTAAGTGACCCAACGCTACAAGCACATAGGGATCACATGATGGAATATGTGGTCATATGCAAATTCATGGGGATATGGCCGATGGAGAGGGCACTACATGTATGGATAAGAAGCCACTGGAAGCCAAAGGGGGAAATACACCTTCATCTGGGATCTAAGGGCATCTTCACAGTAGCATTCACAAGCCTAGAGGATCAAGATAGAGTGTTCGAAGGAGGATCATATTTCTATGTTGCTGCAGGCCTCTACATGTGGCCATGGGTGATGAAATTTGTCCTGGAACGCGAGACATTTACATCAGTACCGGTATGGATCAGACTATACTCCCTTCCTGTGGATGTTTGGCTACCAGAATCTCTAAAAACAATAGGCAACAAACTGGGGCATTTTCTAAAGATCTCAGATGTGACTCTGAAAGGAAAATACACTTCCTTCGCCCGGATATGTGTGGAAATGGAATTATTTGGAGCACTTCTGGACATGATAATTTTAGAATAATATGATGAAGAATGGGTCTAGGCAGTGGACTATGAGCACATCCCATTTAGGTGTTGCAAATGCCATGAGCATGGGCATCTATATAGAGACTGCCCAACAAACAACCTGAAGAGAAATGTGAAAACCATTGTGGATAAAAATCACCAGGGTTTTACCAAGGTTGGGGGCAAAGGGAAAGGCGAAAATCAGCCTCAAAAGAAGATCAATGAGGAAAGACAACCGAGCCACAATAGCTTTAAGATCCTAGAAGAAGAAGAAGAAGGAAACAAAGAAACAAACCAGGAACTGGAGAACATTATCACTAAGAAGGAAAGGGATGATAGCATGGAAGATATAGAAAACAACCAACAAAAGGATGATCTACCAAGCATTATGGAGATAAATAGGGACCATGAGATGACTCCAAGTGAGGCAGGAATGGAGGACCATGAACTGCAGGAGATTCTAAATAGGGGAAATCTAGATCTAGATGGACCAAGGGATGACCAAACGAGTGGACTCCCTACCTAAAGAGGAATATGTAGGGTTCAACAACTCTTCCTATGGAGATCACAATCGAAGGGATTTGGAGTCAAAATGAATCATGAAAGCCAAGAGCATAGAGGGGTCAAAATGATGGAGGAGACGCAGGCACAATCTCCAAAGAACCCAGGCAAGAATAGAGGAAGAAAAAGACAAAATGAGTTGTTGAACGAATGTGAGAAACTATTGATTAACTAAAGTAATATGAAAGATATCATCAGTTATTCCTTTAGAAACCTTTCTTAATGAATCTCACAACCTGGAATATTAGAGGCATAGGAAATAAAAGGAAACAAAGAAATCTCAGTAATAGAAAAAAAGAAGAAAAACCAAATATGGTTTTTATTCAGGAGAAAAATTGTTCAATGGATAAGATTAGAGAAATTCATAATAAATGGCTAATCAAGTATGAGTACCTAGATGTTAAAGAAAAAAACTTAGTGAGGGGGGGGGGGGGGGGGGCGGGGGGGGTTCTCACGCTGTGGGATCCCCAAAAATTTGGAATCCTGGATCCTGAGGCATCTAGGAACTATCTTTCTTTGGTATGTCAAATTTTAGGTGATAAGGAGATATACATGATCACAAATGTCTATGGACCTCAAAAGCAAGAAGACAAACTCATGTTTCTCACCTCCCTTGAGGAACTAAGAGCAAGACACCCTAAATGCCTTGGGTCATTATAGGAGATTTCAATATGATAAGATCTCTTACATAGCAAAAAGGCGGCATCAGATAGCTAGGCAAAGAATCCATGGCCTTCCATAACTTCATAATGAACATGGGGTTAGTGGACACTGAAACAATAAATGGGACCTTCACCTGGAACAACAAGAGGGGAGGGGTTCCACAAGTTGCCTCTAAACTAGATAGATTTATTACTTCAGAGGACCTCTTTCTCTCAGGCCCTGCCATGACAACTTTTATTCTTCCCATTGGAGATTTGGACCATTGGCCTGTACAACTAGAAGCTACTTTTATGGTTACACTAAGAAATAGACCTTTCAGGTTTGAGAATGCCTGGCTCTCTCATCCTCAATTCACTAGTAATATTGAAAATGGTGGAAAGACGATCTAAATATTCAATGCACTAGAATGTTCTTGCTCCAACAGAAACTTAAACATATCAAATAGAGCCTTAAAGATTGGAAGAAAAAGGAATTTGGCAATATCTTCAAAGCCAAAAGAAAAGTTGAGTAGAAACTCCAAGAGCTCAATTAGATTAGCATCACAGAGGGCTTTACTGAGGAGCGGAAAAAGCTAGCTGATTCTTTGCAGGAAGAATGGCAAGATATGTCCTTGCAAGTGAATATTTTATGGAGACATAAATCAAGGATACAGTGGATTAGAGAGGGAGAAAGAAACACAAATTTCTTTCATAAATCCACCATGGATCACAAGGCACACAATAGAATCACAATGCTCAAAGATTCTCAAGGGAGAGAAATTGTCTCTCACAAAGACATGGAATCTGTCCCTGTACAACATTTCCTTAGTATAGCAGAGGAGCCTCTAGAGAATAGATCTAGGTTCATCACCCATTTCACTAAGTATATCCTTCAGTCGGTTACCAGAGAGGACAACCACAATCTTAACAGGCCAATGTCAGAAGAGGAGGTTAGTGAAGTGATCAATGAAATGCAAAATGGAAAAGCTCCAGGCCCGAATGGTTTCAATGTAGACTTCTTCAAACCATGCTAGAAAACAATCAAACATGATATCCTTGAGGTGGTGGAAGACTCAAGAAGATCCAAAAAGGTTCTCAAGGCTTTTAACACTTCCTTCATAACTTTGATACCCAAACAAGAAGAAGCCATGACTCCGGATGGTTTTAGACCCATAACTTTATGTAATGTGGTGTATAAAATTCTTTCCAAGGTGATCACGAGTAGAATCAAGCCCCTTTCACTAGCTCTCATCTCAGAGATTCAAACAGGCTATGTGGAAGGAAGAAAAATCCTCAATAACATCATCGAAGCTCATGAGGTGGTACACCCTCTCAAAAGAAACAAACAAGCTAGTATGATCATTTAGCTGGACCTAGTGAAAGCTTGTGACAAGCTAAGTTGGTCTTATATAAGGGTAGTTCTAAGAGCCTATGGCTTCGACCAAAACTAGATAAGATGTGCTATGGCACTAGTTACGATGACCAACTTTTCCATCTCGCTTAATGGCACTCCTTCAAGACTCTTCACACCCTCCAGAGGTCTTAGACAAGGGGATCTGCTCTCACCCTTCCTCTTTCTTCTCATGATGGAAAGGCTAGGTAGAGTGATTAAAATGGCACATGCTGAAGGAAGAATCCAGGGTATCAAAATCACCTTGGATGGAGCGATAAACACTCACCAACAATTTGTGGATGACACAATGTTGCATGGCATACCCACAGTTAGGGAAGCCAGAACGATCAAACGTATCTTAAATTACTTTGCAATGGTAGCTGGCATAGAGGTAAGCCGCAACAAATCAAAAGTTGTTTTCTTTAACACTGACATTTCTATTCAGAGAAACATCACCATAATTCTTGGGTTTTAAAGGGACCAGGTACCTTCCAAGTATCTGGGCATACCTCTCACAGATAAACCTCTGAGAAAGGAAGTGTGGGAGTCAATAATAAATAAACTTCAGGACAAGATTAGAAAATGGACATGCAGGTCTTTAAATTTGGTGGGGCACCTTGTGCTCACACAGGCTGTCCTGCAGGTAATTCCCATGTTCATGTTCTCAGCTCTTCTTGCTCCTAAAGGAATTAAGAAACAAATCAGGAGCATACAAAGGGAATTTCTATGGGGTAGAGGAGAAGAGAAACATAAATGGGCTTTCGTAGCTTGGGACAAGATTTGCAAACCCAAGAGCCATGGTGGCTTG
Source organism: Pinus taeda (assembly GCA_000404065.3). Lineage (NCBI taxonomy): Eukaryota > Viridiplantae > Streptophyta > Pinopsida > Pinales > Pinaceae > Pinus > Pinus taeda. The sequence goes on from APFE031069825.1 coordinate 98,379, forward strand.
GGGATTCATGATGTCGAAACCATCAACAGAGTTTCGAGAGCTAAACTCTGGTGGAGATGGATCAACGAATAAGCAACTCCCTAGGCTAATCTCTGGAAACAAAAATATGCCAAGAATTAGTAAGAGAAGGATCACATTAGAACGTTAGGGCATATCAAGGGCTCCCACATTTGGAACCTTGCTTGGTAAAATAAAGGTATTGTTTAGCAACATAGTTTTTGGGAGATTCTAGTTGGGAACCTAGCACGATTTTGGGAGAATAACTAGCAACAGGAATCCAATTTGTATAAGGATGAATTAGCAGCTCTCAAGAATGACACAAATAGTAAAAGTCTACTTATGGTAAATAACTTCTGGGACCAGGTAAGGAACACTGGAAAATGGAGAATTTGGAAGGATCTAGGCCATAGTGAAGAGAGCCCTCTGAAGGCCCATGCAGACTCTCTTAATCAGGATCTAGAGTATAGGAGGATTCTAGTATCCTCCTTTCCTGACCAACTAAGATGGGGAAAGAACACCGAAGGAAACTTTAACCTCAAAGAAGATAAATAGGTAGTAACATGATTTAACTACCTAAACCCTGATCAAGTTTAGAAGAATATTTGGCAGATCCCCCACTGGATGAAAATAAAGTTATTTATTTGGCTAGTTCATCAAAGGAAAATTTTAACTTGGGAGAATCTTCTGAAAAAAGGCTTCACTAGACCATCCAAATCTTACCTTTGTGGCTCACAAGAGGAGATGATGGATCACCTTCTCAACCTTTACCCTTTCACCTCTACTGTGTGGGAATGGGTGGCCTCAATATTTAGGCACACTGATAGGGATAGACTCAACATCTCCAACACTTTGAAGAATTGGAGGAAAAAATTCTCAGGGAATGAAATCATTAATAAAGCCTAGACTATGGTTCTAGGTTTTGTCATCTGGGATGTTTCGAAAGAACACAATATTCAAATCTTCAAGAACAAAGCAAGCAAGCCCCAACACATAATTGACCAAATTTTAAGGCAGCTCAAAGATGTACAGTCAGAAGCTCGTTGAGGAAACTTCCTAAGGACCCTCCTATGCCCAAATATCCATGTATTCTACTACATTTGGGTCTCCAGTCTATAGGCCCACAGGGTATAATCAAGGGTGTGAGCCAAACAAATGCAGATATAAATATTTGGGACCCTCCTCCACATGGTTTCTTAAAGGTCAGTATAGACGGAGCATCTAAGGGCAACCCAGGGTTAGCTGGTTTTTGGGTGTTATAAGATATGAATAGGGTAAAATAAAGGAGATCTTTCATGGTCACTTAGGGAAGGCCACTAATAACATGGCAGAACTCATGGCCTTAATAAATGCTTGGAAATCTTGGTGGATTCAAATTCACACAATGTCATCATTGACGCAGATTCAGAATTGATTATTACAATAGCCAAGAAAATATGCAATTGTACATCACTAGATAAAGTGTCGAAACACTGGAGGCTATCGCAGGTCTTTCATTATATCTACACCCACATCCAAACCTTAAAAACTATAAGCTTTGTCCATGTGAAAAGAAAAGCTAACATGTTAGCTGATTGTCTAGTGAATGAAGGAGTGATTAATAAGGAAAGGAACACTCGGAAAATTTGGGATTTGTTACCCCAAGGATCGATGGATTGAAAGGATGGATTGAAGAGGCTCAGGAGACAAGCAAGAGGATAGGGAAGCCTAAACTGTTTGCTTATTGTTTGGCAGCAGTCCGCATATTGTATTGGCATTAGTATTCCATTGGATTTGAGCAGATGGTTGAGATCAGTAGAGCATGACCAAGGATGCAGTGGCGTGAGGAGTGATTCTAGACTGATAGATCTTGGTTGATATAGATCTATGGTGTTCAGGCGAGGAAGTTACCCGACATTTAATGAGCAGAAATGGGTTGGAGAAAACCACAAGTGGATTTCGGGTGGAGGAAAGGATGTAAATGGTATTTCCCTTTTGGCTCCGATTCCACTCACACAGTGACAAGTAGCAGCAAGGTGAGAGAGGGAAACCTCTTTTTTCAGGCAGACTTGGAGTGTACAAGTTAACCGTGCAAAATACGTGTGAGCCATCATATTTGGGGGAGCGAGATCGATGATTGAAAAATGAGAAGAAAGTCTTGACGTTGGGAAGTACTGTGACCGTTGGATCTTAAATAGATCAATGGTGGAGAAGTGTTGATGTTTCTTCGATGGGGTAGATCTCAAAATTTGTTGAGAACTATGGTTTGTGTTTTCATCGGGTCTGGGTGGGTAGTAGAGGGATGGAGAAACCCATGAGTGGATTCCAGGCAGAGGAAAGGAAGTAAGCGGTAATTCCCCCTTGGCTCCAATTCCACTCCCACAGTGACATGTAGCAGTGAGGTGAGAGAGGGAAACCTCTTTTCGAGTGGATTCAGGTTGTGCAAGTTAACCGTGCGAAAAAACGTGTGAGCTCATAGATTTGGTGGATTGAGTTTGATAGTTAATAGTGGTGGGAAAGTTCCAAAGTCAGGAAGTGATGGGATTGTTGGATCTGGAAAAGATCAATGACATAGAAGGGCCAACATTTTTTCTAAAGGGCGGACTTCAAACCTTTTAACTGAGGTTTTTGTTACCGTCAGGTCTAAAGCAATTGTCTGGAGCTTAGCAGTTGCCCTTCCGTTGTCTATGGTTGATAGAGAGCCCTCGGGAATTTAACGCTTGTTCCTGTGTAATAAGTTTTGAAAGTCCAGGGGATTTTGTTTCTTTCCTATTGTTGGCATTCCCACAATAGGTTGTTTCTTGTTTTGGTCTTTGCACTTGCATAGACCTATAACATATGTAATGTACTAGTTTGGTTAATAGAAGGCTCCACTCTTACTTGACCAAAAAAACAGAAAAAAAGTAGGTTGGTGATGAGACCTCTTAACTTTTATGTTTTTTATATTTTTGAAGTACACTCTAAACAAAAATTAAAATAAATGAATGGGGAGGTTTCATTCACTCTTTACTAGTCTTGGATGACCTTTTTAAGTAAAAGATGCTAAAGACTTCATAATAATTTTTTCTTTTATAAATATAACTTTTCAAAACTAAGTCACAACAAATATATATTTTTATGAGTTTCAAACCACAAGATTTCACAATTATATGGTTATTTTATCTCAAAGATTTAAAATAGATTCAATATTTAGATTCCAATTTAAAGTTTTTCTTTCTAAATTGTTTCCTAACTAAATTAACAATTCAATAATAATAATAAAATTCCAATGTTTTTTTCAAAAGCGTAGTACTTTAGTAACAAAAAGGAAATGGTATTCACATTTAAAAATATTTACATATTGTACAAGAGAACCTATGTTCTTTCAAGAAAAATAGTTTTTGAGTATAAGTCCATTAACAGGAAGAGTTTCCTTCTTCCCTTGTAAATATTGCAAGATGAAAGTTGATGGACCTATCTTCTAAAAAATTTGAAAGGGACCAAGCCAAAGTTTTTTAAATTTTGTGTGTTTTCTTTTATCCTCATGCACTTTATCCCGTTCCAAAACTAATTCTCTCATTTCAAAATTTTTATATTTGACTGAATTCATATGAAATGAAGCTTTGGAAAATTGTTGATGATGACCATTGTACTAAATTATCTTTATTTTCTTCCTCTTCCAACTTACGTATTTGAGGCATTCATAATTGTAAAGCAGAAGAAGGTTGTTTGTCAATGAATTGAACTACGTCAATGAGGGGATAACTAGATTTGGAGGTAGGATAACTTCTTTCATGTATACCAAATGGAAAGGAGAAGTACCTATTGAGGTCTTCTCAGTTGTTCTAATATCCCATAAAATGAATATTAAAGCTTTGTGCTAGCTATTTTGATTTTGATCGATAGTTCACTTGATAGTCCTTATAAGATTTTTATTAGTGGATTCTGCTAAGCCATTTCCCTGAGGGTAATAATTTGTAGAATAATTTAGTTTAAATCCTCTTTTTAAAGAAAATTTAATCATTGCATTTCTAGAAAACTAAGAAGCATTGTAAAAAATAATAGCATGATGGATACCAAACTTGGTGATAATAAATTGATCAGTGAATTCAATGTTGCTCTCAGAATTTGCTAGCTTTAGAGGTATTTCCTCTATTCATTTTGTAAAATAATCTATTGCAGTCAAAATGTATCTATGTTTTATGCAAGAATGAGGAACTATATCACCTATTATGTCCAATCTCCATTGGTCAAAAGGTTGTTCGACGTTAACTAGTTGCAAGGGCATGGAAGATTTCCTCTGTCTTCCTGAAGCAGTTTGAAAATTTTTTCATCCTCTTACATACATGTTGGTATCTTTCAATAAAGTTGACTAGTAATATGTAGCGTGCAGAATTTTGTGAGAGTTGTATCTCTGCTGTAATGTCCACCTACTGGCCCATAATGAAGTTCTTGTATCACCTTTATTGCTTTAGCTTTCTCCAAACATCATAGCAAAACAAAATCATAATTTTCCTAAATAACACATTACTGATGAGTTGATATTTATTGGCTTTCAATCTCAAGGCTCTCATTTTCTTAACATCAAGCTCAAGTGGAGCATAACCATTTTTTAGGTAAAAGATTAAGTCTGCATATTAAGGCTGAGTATTAACAGGGAGTATCTCTGTGATTTATTCAATATTACCTGTTACTTCATCTATTGGTGTATCATTCATTCTTGTGACTAACCTGCAAAAACCTTGACCTTTGATAATTTTAGCGAGTTTGATTTCTAAATCATATTATTGTAATGCAGTAACCTAGTTAGCCCTTTTTTCTCGTAACTCCTTTTGAATAAGTAATTGCGTGACTATTGAGAAAGTAATAGTAATGTTAACATGAGTTTTTAGAAGAAAAGGTCTAAAATATTTGATAGTCTTGTAAACTGTGAAGTCTTTCTTTTCTACTCATGAATAATTTAATTTAGCTACTTTAAAATTTGAGCTGAAAAAAGAAATAGGAGCTTTGATTTTTTGTTTGTTTGGTTGTGTCAACAGTCCTCAATATGATAATTCAGAGGAAGAAGTATATAAAATAATTTAATTAGAAAAATTGGGAGTTGATAGAGAAGGGGCATCAATTATGGCTTGTTCGATTGCTTTAAATGCTTCTCTTTCATGATCACCCCATTTAAAAAATAAATCTTTCTAGAAATTTGTTTGTAATGGTAGGATGATTTGAGAAAATTCAAGGACAAATCTCTTAAAAAAATTGATTTAGCCAAGAAAATATTGCATTTATTTTTTGGTATGTGGTAATGGAATTTATGAAATTCTTTTAATTCTTCTTGGATAAATGCAAATTCCATGTTTGGATACAATAAAACCAAGGAGTTTACCTTCAATAAGAGAAAAAAATGATTTCTTGGGGTTTAGAGAAATTCCATACCTTCCACATCCTTCAAAGATCTTCTTTAAGTCATGTAGATGATTATTTCTCTTTTTTGAATATATGGTAATATCATCTAGATATACCATAACAATTTTATTAATCAACCCTTTGAAAGCAATTTCCATCACTCTCTGGAACGTAGCTCCTACATTCATTAGTCGAAAAGGCATTTTATGATATGCTTATGTTCCCCACTTTTTTCTAAACATAGTTTTTAATCGGTGTTCTAGAGGAACAAGGATCTGATTGTATCCTGAAAATAAATCTAGAAAAGATGTTAGTTTAGAACTAGAAATTGATTGTAGAACTTGTTCCATTGATTGGAGGGGAAAATTATCCTTTTGACATGCTTTATATAAATTCCTAAAATCAATATAAATGCTAATATCGCCATTCTTCTTTCTAACCTGTACAATATTAGAAACCCATTTGGAATGTCTTACTGGAAATATGATTTTGGATTTTAAAATTTTATTCAACTCACTTTTAATTTGAGTCTCCAAATGCGGATGTATCTTCCTAAGTTTTTGTTGAATGGGTTTAACATTTGGTACCATTGGGATACTGTGTTGAATTATGGAAGCATCATAAGTTTTTAGATCTTGATAATTCCAAGCAAATATGTCTTTATATCTCTTTAATAGACAAATAAATGCATTTATTTCTTCAGATGAGAGACAAAGACCTAAGTTAATAGTTTGGGGTTTGATATCAGATCCTACGTTAACTAATTCAAATTTCAAAGTTGAACTTTGGTGTTTGTAGTTGGTGACCTTTTAATCTATCTTTTACATCATAAATATCCTGAATATTAACTACAGGTTTTGGCAGAGCATTTTTTTTTCGTTTGATTTATTCAATTGAGAATCATGTTCAATCTCATCAATTACTTGGTCAAGATAAGATTATTCAAATTTAAAAAATATAGGATATCTTCATCCTCATTGAATACTCGCCAATTGGTAACATTATCATAAATGGTTGGGTGAAAATCAACTCTATAGAAATTATGTTTGTACTAAAATCTTAAGGTGGGATTAATTTCGATGCAACATTCACCAAAATATTAGCACTAGAATTCTCTATTCTTGGTATTAGAGAAATACTGAATGCTACAAAATGTGAAGTAAGATTTTGAATTAAGGATTGATAATGCCTAAGGTGATTTGAAACACAATGGATATTGTTTCTGACTTGTTTTATAACAAATTCAGAATCACCAAATATTTGAAGATATTCAACACCAAGATTTATCACCTTATACAATCCTTGTGCTAATGCTTCATATTCTATAGTATTATTAGTACATTCAAATTCTAGCCTACATGCCAGCTCCTGCACTGTCACTAGATTTAGAACCATCAACAAAAAAATTCCAAAATAATGATTCATGCCTATTTACAAAAGTATCTGCAACATTAATACTTTTAGTAAAATCCTTTCTTCAATAATTTTCAATTTGAGAAGAAACAAAATTTTCTAAAAAAAAGAGATTCTTGAGCTATAAAACTTCCAAAGAAAGATTATGAAGAATAACTCCCAAAGATGTTATCTGTAAAATCTATAGGCTCATTTTCTTCATCCAAATTAGAACCCGTGTTTCATATTATTTTCCCTATCTACCTGATTTTGATTTGGTTTTCCATTGTAAGGAAGCCATATATGTGACCAATCTATGGTGAAATAACCATGCAATTTCTCAGGCCAATATTTTCTTAAGATAAGACTATAAAATTCAGGAATATTAGCAATCAAAATATCAATAATTTGACTAGACCTTTAATTTGAGGTTAATATTATTAAAACATCATTTAATTCTCCTAAGAGTTTAACATTGGTTCTATCTAATTGCACAATTTGCGCAACCAATTTCTTAGGTGTTATTTTCATTTTGATACAATCTGAATATTGCATTAGATTTGAAAAAGCACCTGAGTCTATTAGGCAATTCTGACCATTTTTATTCAAAATATCAGAGGTTAATAAAAAAGGAGGGGTATGAGAATTGGATCGATCTCCAATTAGAATTGCATATGAGGCATTAATTTTGTTAGGAGTATCATGTGAAGGATTTCCTTTTCCTAATGAGGATTTTGCAGTCGGAAAAGGAGATGTAAGAACAACGTTTAATTCTTTGAGTAATTTTTTTTTGTTTCTTAAGTTTACTTACCTCATAAATGAAAATATTAGATTTTACTTTCTTCATATCTTCCACAATATTATGCTCTATATCTTTATCAGAAACAATAAGAGGTTTTTATGTAGAAGGAGAATTGGAAGAGGATGGGATGGATTCAGAAGATTTGGGAGGAGATTAATTCATTGTGCTTGTATCCTTACTGGCAGGAGTAAATGGTCTTTGTTTTGAACTTGAAGAAGGTGAATCTATAGATCTTTTACTCCTAGTCTCTATGGGTAAGGTTTCTCCTTCTTCCTCATTTTATGATGTAGTGAGGATAAAATCCCATAATCCATGTGCTTCGACTAGCTCTTCTTCTTCCGATTCTTCCATAGAGAAAGATAATTCTTCATCCTCTTCTTGATCTGATTCAATGTTAGATATCCCATTTGGTGGTTGAGATGATGAAGGTTGAGATTTCTTAAACTGTCTAAAAGGATTTCTTGAGGAATCTATGACCTGTTTTATATTGACCATTTCATTTGACATTGTTCTAAGGAATTTCTGTAACCCTTCTAAATCGGAAGGGTCTTTAGATGACATCTTTTTGGTTTCTTCTTTGAAAGTCGTTTTCTTAGATTTTCTCTCTTCTAGAATGGTTTTTTTGTTTAAGTATAAAATGTGTTTGTCGATAGATAAAGCTTCTTTCATATTATCACTTAGAGTGATTTTATTAACTCTATATACAAATATGGCAATATTAGAGGGTAGTGCATAAATATACCATTCCACCTGTACATCTTCACTAGTTTGTGAAGTATTTGGAATCTTGTTAAGTAATTTATTGAACCTAGAATTAAAATCTTTGATTATTTCATTTGGGTTTGTTTTAAGATTGGAAAGATCAATAATTAGCATAGCATTTGTACGATCATCTCCAAACTTTGTCAAAAATCTCTCTTGAAACATACTACAATTATTAATTGAACCTGATGGTAAATAAAAATATCAGGATTCTACTGATCCTACAAATGTATTTGGAAAATGTCTACGTGCACAATCTTCTTCTGCAACCCCTTTGAGATTAATAACCAATATATACTTGTGCAACTGTTCTTCAACTTGAATCCCTTCATCAGGATTGAACTTAGGTAACCATATTTCTGGATATTTAGGGAAAGGATGAAGGGATGTTGGCATGTTAACAACACCTGGATTTGTCCAAGGTCTATTAGTCATTGTGGGAATTTGAATAGAAGAAGTTGTGGTAGTAGAAGAGGTTGACTGCGTGGAAGAAGTAGCCCCTGTGATAATACTACATAAACTAGAACTTGTTGATTAGGAATGGGCGATAAGGATGAATGGATTGGGCTAATGGGAAGAATTTAATGAGGCATAATGAAATAAAGGTTTTATTGGTGGAGATGAAGACAAAATCTCACTAGTTGATGATTGAGCTTCAAAATTTGGGTCTTTCTTCAATCGGAAGGTAAGGGAAACTCAAATGGAGTGATCTCGAGTTTCTCACTTTGAGAATGAGTAAAAATATGAGAAGTGGGGAAAGATGATGATACACTACATTTAGATAACTCATAATTTTGAGACTTTTCTTAGGAAATAGACATTCCTTCTATTTTTTCAATTAAAGTCTCAACTTCAGGTGACTCCTATAAAAGAGGTTGATTTGTTGTCTTAAGGCATGTACTAGGAGATTTTGTTATTACTTCCGGTCTACGAGTAAGAGATTTCAAGTAAGATCTAGAAGTTGGGGGATTTTGAGGGAAACTGACTTTTCAGATGACCTTTTGATTAGGGATTAGACCTTATTATCATTCCTATTCAGGGGCCCTCCTTCTAGCACTCAAAATGTTGAAGGCTGGAATTTGACTACCTCAACATCAGGGAATACCACTCGGTTAATAGCTTAAAGCAACTCCATTTCCGTTGCAATTGGTGGGTCCAAGTGGGTAGAAAGGGATCAATTTCCTGTTTTAAAGAGATTTATTATAATAACAGAATGAAACTTATTCTACCTATTTCTTGGGATATCAAACCTTTATATGTGACTCAAAGAAAGATTTCACAAAGTATATAACAATATAGATCATTCAATAATTTTATGAAAATAAAGAAGATATGATAAAATAAATTAATTAAATAGTTAACTAATTTAGTTTGTTAAAAGTCAATCACATAAAAGATCCCATTATCTCATACATAATCATAAATCATTCAATTCTGCACATCAATAATAATAATGACTAATTGTTTTCAAAGCATTTCTATAATGAAATAATGTATAAGAGATTCACTATATAATTCAATAACACATAGTGATAACATAAAGAGAATAGTACCTGATGCATTATCACTCTGGTTATGAAAATATAGATTTTAGGCTCAACTTCTCAATTAGATAACTTTGGATCAAACAATAGCGCAACTTTGAAGCTGTCCTCTCAAAATTCTGGACCCCTTTCTAAATGCATGAAAGGGGTTTAATTAACCTATTAATATCACAAAAATAATAAACTTAAAATAGAAGTCTTCATAAAAGCTGCAATAGACTAAGCTAAGATAAAGGACAAATTTAGTGATCTGTTGTAATAAACACTCATGCCTATGCTCCAAATTGATTCTTCATATGCTCTCTGAGACCATATATGTTTGTGAGAGGCTTCACCTTAGGGGGATGTACCGGTTCCATGTTCATTTGTCCTATAAACATTGCATCACTAAGGGCTGGAAGAAGTTGCACTGCTGCATTCCAGAGACACCTTAGCACAAGCCACTAACTATGTGGTTTCACTAGGAAATACCAATAACTTTCAAGGTTCTCTCGTGATAAACTCTTAATATCTTCAACCTTCTTCTTAGATGTTTCTTGCCAAGATTGTTTTAAACTTTTTACATCTAGCAAGTTGTCCTTTGAGCATTCTTGTATTAGATTGGCTTTCAGTATGGTATCTCTAATGTATTCGATGAAATTTGAGGCAAGATTTTTGGCTCTAATAATAACCATTTTTGCACATTTTATTTTGATATCTGAGTCACTGAAAATTATATCCTTCTGTGATTCTTTATTTCATGGAAGATCAACTGATCTTCCCTAGGAACTATCTTTCCAATCTATGTACTCATAGATTTTCTCAACAATTTCTTCATAAAATGTCGTCAAATAGGACAATTGGTTTACTAAAGAACCACTGGTCTTTGATAAGTCATGAATTAGAGCCAATTTGTGAGAGAAGATAGCATGTTTCTTTGTTAGGAGTATATCTAGTTCTGATGCATCCTTGTGGACTTCATTTATATTTAGATTTTCCCTTAGTTGGTTTATCATTTGTTGCAATTGTAGTATTTGTTCATCTTTATCCTTTATTTCAAATTCAAATTGTAGTTTTAAATCATTTATACTTTTCTATAACTCGGTAAGGTTTGCTTGCCATTGTTGCTTGATTGCTTGCTTTTGAACATGGAAACTTAGTTTTAATTGAACAGTCCTTTGATCTTTTTATTTTATCAACAATTGTATTTTTGCAGCTTTATCAATGGTAGAACTAACGTAAGCTTCTCCGAACTGAGATAATTTTCTCAATTCTTTGTCAGGGGATTTTGAGCTCCTTTCCAAAGAACTTGAAAAGGAGTTTCATTTGAAACTAACGATTGAGATTGTTCCAACTTTATTTTCTTTCTTGACCTTCTCATCACTGCTTTATGTTTGGGACTGCAAAATATGTCCAAAGATGGGATTTATTCAATCTTGAGGACTATATTGATAGTAATGCATGAATTATTTCCATATCATTAGAAACAACGGATTTATCGACAATTTTAACATTGATGTTCTTCTCGGGAGTCTCAGCAATTGTATTTCCTCAGGAAGCCTCAACTGTAAACGAGGTTGTCCCTGTATTTTCCGAAACGTATTCTGTCTCTTTGTTGACTATAACCTGTTCTACTTGCATATAGGCTGACATACATATAACCTGAGTATCTTCGACTGTCAAAACACGATTGAATTCCTCCCATACTTTATCCAATTTGTTCTCCTATTTAATTTTTCTTGTTAGCTCAACAACTAAAGTAGATGTTTCAAAGACATAGGAAGTAATTGGAGCTTTCGAAGAGGAGGCCGATGTATTTGAAACTTCTAAGTTTAATCGAGATTGTTTTAACGAAAATGAAGCTAGATGGGCTATTCCTTGTTGTCGATATTGATTGAATCTAATCAATTCGTTAGGACTTAGATGATTCACTTCCAATTTTTCTACCATACCATACTCTGGAACCATTTCAAACAAATCATTGAAATTATCAGGTTCACTTGAAAACTGTTTGAGCTTAGCCTATGTTGTAACTTCTTTCATGACTCCATTAGGGTCATATGGATGTTTGGTATGATTCGAAAATTAAAGGCTTTTAATTGTTCAATTTCAAGTAGAGAATGCTTGAAATTATCTAAGGCATAGGTACTAGAAGGAATAGGAAAATATGACCATGCAATTTTCTTGGCATCCATAAGCACTTTAGTGAAGCCCTAACAAACTATTTGATAAGAATTTTCCTTGCCCATCAATTTATCTGGGACAAAAAGGGGGAAAACATGGATACGGAAGGCTACCAAAAACTTGAATGTAGGTAAATGACTCTTCCCCAAACCACTTTGCTAATGGCTTTAAGTCTCAATTGGCTTCTATAGTGAGTCTATGGGATTTGCTGCCAAAGACCTCTTGGTGGATAGGGAGCATGATCTAATGATATTGTTTTATAGAAGTGAGCATGGTATTTGGTTTCCCAAAGGATATTGAGATTAAAAGATATTGGACTAGGAAATTGGTCTATCCATTTCCATCCTAGAGATGGAAAATCATAAGAAAAGAAAATTGTATCCATGACATAGGCAATCATAAAGAAAGGAGGAGTCGTTCTCTCAAGAATGTTGCACTTATGTCTATAACTGGGGATTTGGGTGGTCAAATTGTTAGAAAAAATAGTCACCCAATCCATGATATAGACATCAGGAGTGCCTTCTATTAAAGTTGTCATTCTTTAGAGAATTTATGTGTATTTGGATAACCATAGAGGAGACATAACATAGAAGCAATACGAGAGAAATGGGAAGCAATAGACGCTAATGAATACATAACCCTGTCCTCACACTTGTGTTTGTTTGGGTCCCTTCTCCATTCTGTGATTAGCTTCGTAGGATTTTGATTCTCTTGCATGGGTTTGTGGATGAAATGGTTATCATATTTCTTTTGAGGTTGAGGTAGATGATACATTTTCCTTAAATCCTCAGATTTAAAATACCCAATAATTGTCTTCTTCGGAGTTATAAACACTCTGTTCATAATGTCTAGATGGCCAATAACCCATCTTTACCATATCTATATATGGCAAGATTTTGGGGTAGGAAGCAATTCTATGGAGAATGAATTGGCCACATCATTCCATGTGTCATTATCATTTGGAGGATAATCATCAATAGTAGCAACCTGTTTCACGATTATTCTTGGATTTTCATCCTCGAATAGTTTCTATATTGCCTCACAGGAGGAGGAACCTACATTTGAAGTGCATGTAGTATCTCTAAACAAAGGAGACACCTCAGGCACTTCTTCAGGTGGTAAGACTGGTTCTTCTTGTATTATAGACTTTCTCCTCACCTTGATTATCCTTGACATGTCCTTTAATTGCTCTTTATTGGAATTTACCTGTTAAGAAAAGAACCATGCTAAGTAGAAAGAACTCGAAATATGCAAAGAGTCATATCAATGCAATGCCAACCTTGTGGAAAATAATTTCACATTAACTCAAAATTATTACAAATCATAAAAAAAATGGAAATTAGAACTATGTAGAGTGGTCATTTAATTTTCAAACATTTTTTCACTTGACACCGACACCTGTCATTATATCGGGAAATCCTTTATCGTTGTTTAGTATCAAGTGACATTGACATAACTTAACGACCTATGATTTCTGAAAAAACATAAAGTTGTGGGATTCATATTAGAAAAATACTGGGGTTTTAACAGAATGTGATATCGAAAATTTGTCAATTGACAGAATGCGATATCGACATTTGACATATTGCAATATCAGTTTCAGAATTTCGATATTTTGCAATCAGCTTTTTGCTGTTTCACAATCATCTTTTCATTATTTCGCAATTAACTTTTCACTATTTCACAATTGCATTTTCGTTGTTTTCTTTTCTTTGAAACTACTGATACTACGTGTGGGTTTTAATAAGCCCAACCATTTTATGATATTTCCATTTGTTTTTTTATGATTTTAGCATTTGTAAGACTTGCAATTTATTTCCAAAAAACTATAGAAGGATTCCTAAAATGGTTTTATGCCTTTTTCATAAATTTTCTTGTTTTATTCAAAACTAAAAGAGTAAATATGAGACTTATCTTATTTTACCTAAACAAAAAAGGATTCTATCCTAAATATTTTTAAATGTCCCCATTCTTATTTCTCCTAAGTCTAAAGATAATGTGGGGCTGTTGAGTACCACAACGTATCGTTTCCTTGCCATTTCTGTATAACCATGGTGTCATGGGGTTATTTTATTTGGTTGAGCTAGATTGTTGGATGGTTTTGGAACTGGGTGACGTGTTCTTAGGAAAATTCCCAAGGGCCAAGGAATCCCTTGACTGGTAATGGTGGGATGAAAGGTAAAGCCTAAGGGAAGAGACAACAAATTTCCTTAAGGTATTGGTGAAGAAATATGGAGGCATCTATGCTTTTTTAGGCCTAGTAATCCCTTGATCGATAATGACAGGATTACGGTAAGGCTTGGTAGTGTAAGTTTCTTTGTTTGGGCATAGGAATCCATTGACCAGTAATAGAGGGATACGTGGTAAAGCCTAGTCGTATAAATGAGGGTTTTGACCCTAGAAATCTGTTGACTAGTAATGGTGGGATACATAGTAAATCCTGAGGAAGCTCTGGTTGGTTTGTTCTGAGTCCAACATTCATGCTTCAAATATGGCACGTGTGGCGATTGGATGAAAGAAAGATTTGGTTCAACCCAATCTATGGTTGGGTGGTACGTGTAAGTCCCTGACCTAGTTGCATTTTCATATGTTAATAAGAGATATCTTTTCCTTGTATTTCATGAGTAAATGTAATTGTTATTATCTGGGTTTGATGGTTGTTCTATAATTTTTATTATTCTCGATATATGTTGGTTATAAGCATGGTTTTATGAAAATATTTAGCTATGGATCTTAGCATGTTTTGATTAGTAAATGAATGGTTAATGATTGTATGTCCTAATAAATGATAATGCAACTATTGGGAGAGGGTATCAGACCGTGTTAACAAAGATCCCTATGTTCAAATATGTAATTATGACCTATATATTACATGTTCATGATGTGTTTGATGAAATTTTTGTCATGGTTGGGATGGGTCAGGGTAAGTACTTTTTCATGTTTTGAATAGAGGCCTTTTTGCTATGTTATTTATCATTTCTAAGAGTTTCATTAAGTTTTGGGCAGATGTATGGATCCTAGCCTTGAAAAAGTGGCTCTGATCTTCGGGTCGTTGGCACAAACCTAAGTGAATCAGTCTACGGTCACTAGGATGTAGGTTATGGGAGTGAAAAAATGGTCTCAACCATTGAATTTCCTTGTCATGGGAGAAACTAAAAGTCCAAGTCATTCAAAGTGTAAGATAACTTAGTAGTTGTGCCCCTAGAGTGGCTGGTTAGCTCATTTGGGTCTTGCAGAACTTGAGGGAGGTTAGTAAAGTTTTGGTTTGTTGATTCCACTTCATTAACTATACTTAGGGAGTTGAGACCTATCGTAGCAACCCTTCGTCACATAGTTAACATGGTGGACTCGTAAGCTTGGGTAAGTCTGGAAAGAAGGTGTTACAAAAGGTAATTCGGTCTTCTATATATCAGGTTGCAATGCGATGACTTGGAAGATTAGATGGAAAATTAATGTGGTAGTGAAAAGTATATCTAGGGTTCCAATAATGTTACAATTGAGCCACTTTCTCAAATATATGGATATTGTATTTTCTCATTCAAAAGTGATGGATCCTAGCTGACATGGTTGTACATGTGGTAATGATGAGGAATAAAATGATGCATTGGAACTTTGATGTGTGGATACACGACAAGAAGATTTGGACTTTTAGGGTGGCCAAGTGGGATGATTTTGGGTGACATTTGGCACCACTCAAAGGATGACATGTGGCAATATTATGTCATTATGAAGACAAAATGAGAACAAAAGGTTGTGGCAAAGACATGGACATTGAAAATGATCCATATGGAATGTTTTGATTGCCCTTTGGAAATTTCACATGATAGCTCCCAATGCATCACAATATTTGCTAGGGGTTGGTTTGGTGAATGTTTTCATTTTATTTATTTTTATTCAAAATGGCCAAAATAAGAGTGAAATGGCTCCAAATTTATAATAAGTTTCAAGACATTGAGAATACATGGAAATTCAAAACATTTTGGTGTGTAAACCATCAGGCCCATTCAAGCATCTAATGGTTCGAGATATCAATGGTGGGTCCCTTGAACCATGGAACATCCATAGTTTTCTGGGGGTATGCAAACTTGACACAATCAAAATAATCATATATGGATTGAGTAGGTTGAGGTTCCATCTAGCACACTTCCAGAAGAAAACCTACTTATTTGGGTATTTGAGGTTTCAAGTGATCTGGGGTGTATGTGATAATAGACAAGGGATATGATCTAGACTTTCAAGGCTACCGTAACAAGATATGTTCATATGAGGTATTACCTTAAGCCCGAAAGAGGAATGAAGACTAACCATCTGGCATATCCAAGGATTCAAGGGATCATACTACTAGTGAACATAAGAATTGAGTTGATTATCAGATATAGGATTAGCACATGTTGAGTAAAACTATGGATTCCAAATTTTAGTTCTAATGGAAAAGGATCCTCTCAATTGTGTTGAAGTTTGGGAACCAACAGTTTCAATTTACAGTCTTGATTATCTTGTTGGAGAAACAGAGATACTAGAAAATTTCAAACATCATGAGGTTGAAGTGATTTGACTTGTAATGACTATGAAGGTACAGTATGAGAATTTGAAGGTCTAAAATGGGCCTCCTAAGGAAAATAATGAAATAATAGTTAAAATAATAAAATAACATCTATGATTTATTAAAGAAAAAGAAAGGAAAGTACTATTTTAGTTGTATTTTTGGTTTATCTCCTTATAGGTTTACTCAAATGTTAATTGTAGACACCTATTGGATGTTGAGTTCAATTCCATACCCAACGAGTACCAACTCTGCATGATTTTCAGTATACCCACATTGAAAAAAATTAAAAAGAGATTAAAAAGCATGTTGAATTGAATTCCAAATCCAACGGATGTCTACACTTGACATTTCAATAAACCTACAAGGAGGTAAGCCAAAAATACAATTAAAAAAAGAATTTGTCTTACTTTCTTTACAAAATATTTTCTCTTGGGGACGAAATCATCATCTTGAATCCTATTGGCTCTTTTAAAGTTTATTTTTTTAGTACAATTTCTCTTTTGAACCCCATTTTTTACCTTAAAATTATTATAATGAAAAGACATGGTTTATTGAGAGGGAACAAAGAAATAGAGATAAATATAAGTAGAATTTCCTAATTGAAAATATGCATGAAGAGAAAGAAAATGAGGGCAATAAAGAGGGAGAGAGAGATAGTGGACATAAGAATATTGAGTAAAAGCTATTAGAAAATGTAAAAAATATGAAGTAGATAAGGGACTGAGTGTGAAAATAAGAACTGAGCAAAGGTTGTAAGAGGGTATTGGGTGAAAGTTAAAGTAGCTATATATCGGAAAATTACAGAGAACCAAAGATAAATAGGGCGTTTGAAAGAGAATATCATAATAGTTCATGAAAAAATATATTAACAGGGGATTAGAGTCTCCTTTGGGTAGGTTCCTGAAAAATATATGCAGGTTATTGCCTGCAAACAGTGGGAGGTGGTGCCCACAGCAAGTGATTTCTTGCAAAGAAAATGGGTTGGAGCCTCGTATAGGTTGGTGCCTATATAATATGATGTAAAATAAATTCGATTATTGCATTCACATCAAAATTAAAAAGAATATTTGTGGTTTTCTCCCATTTGGGTTTTGCATGAACATCAAATGTATAGTTATTTATGTGATTGATGATTTTCTATACTGTTGAGAAATTTTAAATTCACTAAATTATTGTTAAAACAAAAGAAGGAACATAAAATATTTATTCACCCCCCTCTCTGTATTTTCCTAGTTTCCAACATTTGGTATCAGAGTTGATTCCTTCAAAAATGGTATAACAACTAGAAGGAAGATCTAAGTCTAATACATGCCCAATCAGGATGGAAGTTTTACAAATAAAGCTCCTATTTTTAAGGGAATGAACTATGCCTTTTTGAAAGTGAGAATGAGAACACATATATTGTCCCATTGATGGTCCTGCATGCCACCAACCTGTAAGGGGATCTCCATGATTGTTGATTACCTGCAAACTAGTTCACATGATAAACAACAACATGAAAACATAACAACTCCTATTCAACAATACTCATGTCTAAGAAACGAATTGTTTCATTACAATTAATATGTAATTCAACCAACATATAGTGCAAACATAATAAGAATAGTCCTATTATATCCATGATACATGCATGAAAAGGTAATGGCTCATAGAAATTTTGATTATAAATGAAATATCCCAAGTACATTGTTCCATGGATCAAACACTAGATCTAGTAGGAGATCATGAAGCCACAACTTACTCCTCTAGAGAATGATCTATCTCCAATGAATTACAAGATAAGTTGAGGAAAGACTCCAAGAATGTAACCTCCTTGCTTGAGTTATGAGGAGATATTTCTAACAAATGACAATGACCTTTGTATTGGATGGAAAATTTCCCCAAGGTAAGGGTTGATAACCTCAAGAGAGTAGAACAAAATAATCAACAAGAAGAATTCAAGCAAACATTCCAAACATGTGAATTATTAAATGTGGACTTGGAAACTTACCTGAAGGTCATATGTTTAATTATGCTCCTGTAGTGTCCAAACCCTCTGCTTCCTCTGGAATCGAGTAGGATTGCAAGTCAATTCAGAGAAGCATATACGTAATACATATTTCAATTTTCATACCTTAAAAGTATGTTAGATCATCATATATAAACACAAAACTTGATGTTCATGAGACAATAACGTATCAGGAATGAGACATGATTTTGTTTATTTATAATTAGCAATGGGTACAGGAAAGGTACAACCTGATCCAAGCCAAAGCACCGACAAAGCCTTCCTCTAGATCCGTCCATCCCAATCCACGAAGGTAACCTATCGAAAAAATTCAAGGATATCCTATAAAGATGATGAACATCTTTGCAAAGGAAACATGGGTTTCCATAGAGACTGGGAGTGTAGGAGGCATAGGAAAATCAGACTTTATCTAGTAGAAAAATGAGTATAATGTCGATAGCCCCTCTCTTATGTTTCTTAGGCCTACCCAAGGGGTGTATATAAACGACCTGAAATTAGTTAATTCATTTGTGCTACAGGCTCCTGTAGGTGGTTTCTCTTTAAAACCATGAACCCTGCCTGAAAAATAGCATATTATTTTAGTTTCTCATATTTTAAAAGGTGTACATGGGTATGTAGTTTTAGAAGCCGTGTATGTATGCACTTTTGAATGGGAAGTGTTGTGTATGGAATTTGAAATATTGTTTTTTAATATAAGACCAAGTCTTCATGGGAAAAGGCTACCTAAGGACATACAAGAGCATGAAATATACAAGAGTGCTATATGATTCTATAACATATGCCCCCTAATATATGAGGTTAGAAGGGGTACATTATGGACATAATATATTAACTATAGAGAGAAGGCTCATTCAAAAACCCAGGAGGCGATCACCAAATTACATCTCATTGAATACCACTGGAAGGAGTTTGAAAGAAAATTCATGTCTGAGGTAGGCACACCCATGTTCAGAAGTAATAAATCATGTCCAATAATTAAGTATAAAGAGGATCTAGAATGTATACATAAGTGAATAGAAGGAGATGTAGAATACATAATGGATCATCATATCATAGTTCCGAAAGAATGCATCGAAGTTATGTCTCAATATCACAATAGAATAATATTTGGTTAATTATGTTGTATAACTGATCCTCATAATATTACCAAAGCATAAAGGTGGAATAGTGGTACTACATAAACTCAAGTGCCAACACATAACATGTTGTTGTGAAGAACTGCAACATATAAGGGTGGAATGTGTCACTCGAAAAAACTAAAGGAGCTGTCAACTGGAGAAAAATGTTGACACAACCCGAGGTCTTCACTGACCACAAATGGTACATTTCTAAACCATGGGAATAAATGAGCTGATTTTGACCATGTTAGAAATCATTTGATTACCAATCATTGATGTATATGGTTAACAAACAGGAGATAACTCACCAATAATTCTAATGAGTGTGAAGGTACCCCAATACAATCTAACACATGTGAATAAATTTATTGAACTCGAACACTTGAAATAATCTATCAATCAGAAGACATTAATGTATTCTCATTGTTGATAGTGAAGAAGTCTACCACTAATGACAAAAAACCCTAAGGTACTGAAAAAGGGACTCTACAACTTATTCCCATGGTAACAACTTAGATTCGATGGGAAAATATCCGTTTGAAGGAAGGAATTAAGGCATCCCAAAAAATCCAAGACAAGTGTGACCCATAGGCCAATAATTTGGAAGAACTCAGATGAAGAAGATGAAGGTCAATATTTCATCCTATGGAGGCCAATATTTCATTAAATTTGGAAGTATTTTATTACAAGGTATTCAACAACATTCATTCTTTTGTAAATCACCATATTAACTTTATTCAACACTAAAATAATTTGCAATTAATTTCAAACAAATTAGAGATCATGAATAGGTCAAACATGGGGTTGTTATGTACAATAGTATAATTACCCAATAGGAGTGTGAAATAAAACTCTTAGAAGAAATTGATTTAAGCTAAATCATATCAGTATGTCAAACATCCAATAAAGATATTATAGTTATGGATAACATACTAGATTGCTTGATGTTTAAATTTTATGTCTGGCAACCCTAACCCACTTTCCTGCAACCTATGGGGGATTTGTTGATTGAATGATGGTGATGTGAGGATCTTATTGTAAATCACAAGGATAGGTGTCCCTTGCATTGCATTGAAACTATTTTACTAAAACCTTAGTAAAATTGTCTTGTGCTCAATATCCTACAGTGCCTTTGTGCCTTTATGAAGCACTAATGAGGGGGTCATAAATCATCTTCATAGCATGCAGGCATCCGTTATAAAGTTATACATTGTTGATCTAGGTATTTCAAGAAGGTTAGGCACCATTGATCTATCTCCACTCAAATCCAAGTACATCAAATGAGAGTTCTTAAATGGGTATTCAAGTCATTCCATTATGATGGACAATGTCACAAATTGAATTAAACAAGAAACTTCAGTGGTGACTTCTTGTAAGTAGTGGAGGTAAGGGTTTTAAAATATTAGCACAGTTGATGGTAGTGTAGATATTGATCTATCCTTGTCAACATTGTCAAAACCAATAATAGTTTCGATGTAAATTTAGTGTCAACCAATTGAATGGAAAACCATGATTGACCATTACTTTCACTAAGAAGAGAAACGATAAGCATTTTTAAAGGGGAAGAAATAAATGCGAAACAAAACTCAAGTATTTTAGTTGAAATTTATATAAGTCCCCATGTTCCTTAATTATTAAATACTTAATGTAAATACAAATAAATTATCATTAAGATATTGATTTTGAAGATCAAATATGTATTAAAAGGCATTCATCTATGACACTTGATTTTTCATGTAGTTTGAATAAACCACTTAAAGCTGATTATCCGTTAATTCTAAATAGTTTTGTATAAGATATATCTTTACTTACATTAATAGCTTTATTTCAAAAATAAATTACATTTATAAAATTATATGAATACATATAACTAAATGAAATTCAATAAATAACTTCTGAGTCTTGGTGGACTCTATGAGATTATTTTAAGTACAAATAGTTTATTTAAGAATTGAAATTTAAAAAATGTTAATATTGATGGGAAAAGCATGTCATATGGTGTAAAAAGTTTAAAGGCATCCATTTATGGCCCATCTCTTGAATGAGCTTAAATAGTCTACTTAATGCTCATGGTGATTTCATTAATCCATGTTTTATTAGGAAATTCATTTTCTTTACATGGTTTTTTATTCTAGAAATAGCAATTTCACATTTATACATTCATATTAAGCCATATGATAGTTAAATAAAAATCAATTAATGCTTTCTTGAATTATTGACTTATATGACATGATTACGTA
>APFE031069828.1:0-24761 GCA_000404065.3 Pinus taeda
AAAAACAATTTAAAATGCTTTAAAAATAGTTTACAATGCTCTAAAAACAAATTAAAATACTTTACAAATAATTTAAATTGTTTAAAGAACAATTTTGAACGATTTTAAAATGCTTTAAAAATAAGTTAAAGTGCTTTAGAAACAATTTAAAATGCATTAAGAACAATTTAAAATAATTTTAAAACGTTTTAAAAATGCTTTAGAAAACATCTTAAAATGTTCTAAAAAAATGTTTTAAAATGCTTTAAAAACCTTTTAAAATGTTTTAATAATAATTTAAAATTCTTTAAAAACAATTTAAAATGCTTTAAAAACAATTAGAAATGCTTTAAAAATGGTTTTAAAACATCTTAAAATGGTTTCAAAATAATTTAAAATGTTTTAAAGACATTTTTAAATGCTTTGAAAATAGTTTTAAATACATTAAAAAACATTTCAGACGCTTTAAAATGAATTTAAAATGCTTTCAAAAGAATTTTAAAAGCTTTAAGGTGCTTTAAAATGTTTTTAAAATGCTTTAAAAAAATTTAAAATTCTTTAAAAACAATTTAAAATGATTTAAACATAGTTTAAAATAGTTCAAAATAATTTAAAAACAATTTAAAACGCTTTCAAATGCTTTAAAAACAATTTTAAAATGCTTTAACAAGAATCTAAAACGCTTTAAAGTAGTTTAAAATGTTTTAAAATGCTCTCAAAACAATTTAAAATACTTTAAAAACAATCTAAAATGTTTTAAAAACGGTTCATAATGCTTTAAAAACAATTTACAAATAATTTAAAATTTTTTTTTTTTCTCGGTAAAAAGACTAAGTTTCTATTATATGTACATGATTGAAAATTACATGCATTTTAGCGTGAAATGACATGGATTCCATGGCAGCTTGATATGCCATGGTACAGGCAGAGTTGCTCAAAAAACTCCCACGCAGGGGAACCTGAAGACCTTGAAACTATAAGACTAAGACGACCTGTAGGTTCGATGAGGAGTTCCCGGGACCGCCACCATACAGGCCTCAGACTCAAAATTCGACTCACCCGCGCAGGGGCAGACAAACGCGCTAACAGTCTCCCATACAGACTCCCATACAGACTCCCAAACAGACGCGCATACCGACTCCCACTTTATCGCCATTACAAAAAAGACTGAGACACAAAATGGCTCTAGACCAGAGCGAGTAGGCATCCAAACAAGATATATCGAAAAGAAGCAGGAGCAGGACCTGAGAGGGGAGATGAGTGCCAATTCAAGGGTGCTCTTGCGCTGGTTGCTCATCCGCCGACGGCTTTTCTTCCACGATCTCGCACCACCCGAGCCCTTCCGGAATACCCTCCCACATTGCAGCCCATTTGGCCGCGTCGCGCTCTCTTGCTGCCTGGGAAGAGGAAGGGCTTCCCCTGATAGCCGGTCCTGAGGAGGAGGGTTCAATTGCAGGAGGAGGCGGTGGTAATTCAGGACCAGGAGGAGGCAGTGGCAATTCTGGACCAGGAGCGTCGGAGGGAGGAGCTTCCCCTGCAGAAGGAGGACCATCACCATCAGCTTCAGGGGTGCTGGTGAAGAGCACAGAAATGTGCGCGCTGATCCCCTGGGCAGCTCCCAGCCTCCCCAGGGTAAAGACCACCGACCCGAAAGCAGGAAGTGCAGGACCTTCAATGCTCGCCCCGCTAACCTCCACGACGTGCTCGGCCAGGAGAGGAGCCACCCCAGCGCGACGGTGGCAGAAGTGGCAGCAGCAGTGGTGGTGCTCCCTGCTAGCCTGCCCACGACCGCTTGCTCTGTTTGAGCCTCTGCCTCTTCGACAGGGCTGTCTATGGCGGAGCCGAGCCATGGTGAGTTCGTCCGCCTCTCGACCAGGGAATTGGACCTCGTTCTGCCACCCTCCTTCTTCCCAAGTCTCTCTTCGCAGTTCTGAAATTGGGCCTCTGTACACTGTGGGCAAAACCAGGTTGAAGGTGACCAGAGGTGGCGGACTACCCAGCCAGCACCAGGCGTGCCCCCACCGTCTAACACCAGGAGACCAGACCCCCAACCAACAATGCAAATCGCAGAACAACTGCCTGGAGCCGACCTCGACCGGGGATATATACCCATCGCCATTCCAGCACCTACCCTCGGCCCTCTCCTTACTGTCATCCATGGCAGCAATAACTGCCCAGATCTACCACCTTGCCTTGAATGCGGATGGACGGCGGACGAGCTTGAGCAGTTATACTGCATGGGGGATGGCATGTGCATTCACGTGGGGGCCAGGTGGCTCTCCCATCCTCTGCTCCGTGGCACCCGCATCCGGGGTACAAATAATTTAAATTGCTTTAAGAACAAAACTAAATTGTTTTAAGAACAACCTAAATTGTTTAAGAACAATTTTAAATGATTTAAAATGTTTTAAAAACAATTTAAAACGCATCAAAATTTTTTTAAAATGTTTTAAAAATAGTTTGCAATGCTTTAAAAACAATTTAAAATACTTTTAAAATATTTCAAATTACTTTACGAACAATTATATTTTTTTATAAAAACAATTTAAATGTTTTAAAAACAATTTAAAATGCTTTAAGAACCATTTAAAATGCTTTAAAAACAACTTTATATTTTTTTCAAAACAATTCAAAATGCTTTAGAAACAATTTAAAATGCTTTAATAACGATTTAAAATGCTTTAAAAACAATTTAAAATACTTCAAAAATAATTCAAATTGCTTTATGAACAATTTAAAATTATTTAAAAATTATTTAAAAACAATTTAAAATGTTTTAGAAACATTTTGAAATGCTTTAAAAATACGTTTTAGTGCTGTAAGAACAATTGAAAATGCTTTAAAACCCTTTTAAAACGTTTTAAAAATAATTTTAAATGCTTCAAGAACAATTTAAAATGCTTTAAAAACAATTAATAATGCTTTAAAAATAGTTTACAATGCTTTAAAAAAAAATTAAAATATTTTAAATTGCTTTAAGAACAATTTTGAACGGTTTTCAAATGCTTTAAAAGTAATTTAAATTGATTTAAAATGCTTTAAAAATAAGTTAAAGTGCTTTAGAAAACAACTTAAAATGCTTTAAGAACAATTTTAAAATGCTTTAAAAAAATTTTAAATGATTTGAATGTTTTAAAAAACAATTAAAAATGTTTTAAAATACTTAAAAATGCTTTAAAAACATCTTAAAATGTTTTAAAATGTTTTAAACTGCTTTAAAATCCTTTTAAAATGTTTTAATAATAATTTAAAATTCTTTAAAAACAATTTAAAATGATTTAAAAACAATTAGAAATGCTTTTAAAATCTTTTTAAAATGTCTTAAAATGGTTTCAAAATAATTTAAAATACTTTAAAGACATTTTTAAATGCTTTGAAAATAGTCTTAAATACTTTAAAAACCATTCTAGACACTTTAAAATGAATTTAAAATGCTTTAAAAACAATTTGAAAAGGTTTAACGTGCTTTAAAATGAATTTAAAATGCTTTAAAAACAATTTAAAATGCTTTAAACTTAAAAGAGTTCAAAATAATTTAAAAACAATTTTAAATGGTTTTAAAATGCTTTAACGACAATTTAATATACTTAAAAAACAATTTAAAAAGTTTTAAATAGGGTTCACAATGCTTTAGAAACAATTTACAAACAATTTAAATTTCTTTAAGAACAATTTTAAATGATTTTAAAATAATTTAAAATGTTTTAAAAGCGATTTAAAATGCTTTAAGAACAATTCAAAAGGCTTTAAAAACAATTTAAAATGCTTTAAAAATAGGTTACAATGCATTGACAACAAAAAATACTTTAAAAATAATTTAAACTGTTTTAAGAACAATTTAAAGTGATTTTAAATTCTTTAAAAGCAACTTAAAATGTTTTAGAAAAAAATTAAAATGCGCTAAAAATAAGTTTAGTGCTTTAATAACAAATGAAAATGCTTTAAAACCTTTTTAAAATGCTTTAAAAACAATTTAAAATGCTTTAAAAATAGTTTACAATGCTCTAAAAACAAATTAAAATACTTTACAAATAATTTAAATGGTTTAAAGAACAATTTTGAACGATTTTAAAATGTTTTAAATGCAATTTAAATTGATTTAAAATGCTCTAAAAATAAGTTAAAGTGCTCTAGAAACAATTTAAAATGTGTTAAGAACAATTTAAAATAATTTTAAAAGGTTTTAAAAATGCTTTAGAAAACATCTTAAAATGCTTTAAAAATAGTTTACAATGCTTTAAAAAGAAATTAAAATAATTTAAATTGCTTTAAGAACAATTTTGAACGGTTTTCAAATGATTTAAAATCAATTTAAAATGCTTTAAAATTGAGTTAAAGTGCTTTAGAAACAACTTAAAATGCTTTAAGAACAATTTAAAATGCTTTGAAAACAATTTTAAATGATTTTGAAAGGTTTTAAAAACAATTAAAAATGCTTTAAAATACTTAAAAATGTTTTAAAAACATCTTAAAATGTTCTAAAATTCTTTAAAAATCTTTAAAAACAATTTAAAATGCTTTAAAAACAATTAGAAATGCTTTTAAAATCTTTTTAAAATTTCTTAAAATGGTTTCAAAATAATTTAAAATGCTTTAAAGACATTTTTAAATGCTTTGAAAATAGTCTTAAATACTTTAAAAACCATTCTAGACACTTTAAAATGAATTTAAAATGCTTTAAAAACAATTTGAAAAGGTTTAACGTGCTTTAAAAACAATTTAAATTTTTTTAAAAACAATTTAAAATGCTTTAAACACAGTTTAAAAGAGTTCAAAATATTTAAAAACAATTTTAAATGCTTTTAAAATGCTTTAACAACAATTTAAATGCTTTAAAATTCTTTCAAAACAATTAATTACTAAAAACAATTTAAAATGTTTTAAAATACGGTTCACAATGCTTTAGAAACAATTTACAAACAATTTAAATTGCTTTAAGAACAATTTTAAATGATTTTAAAAATAATTTAAATGTTTTAAAAGCAATTTAAAATGCTTTAAGAACAATTCAAAAGGCTTTAAAAACAATTTAAAATGCTTTAATAACGATTTAAAATGCTTTAAAAATAGGTTACAATGCATTGACAACAACTTGAAATACTTTAAAAATAATTTAAATTGCTTTAAGAACAATTTAAAGTGATTTTAAATTCTTTAAAAGCGAATTAAAATGATTTTAGAAAAATTTTAAAATGCTTTAAAAACCTTTTAAAATGTTTTAATAATAATTTAAAATTCTTTAAAAACAATTTAAAATGATTTTAAAAAGTTAGAAATCTTTTTAATGGTTTTAAAATCTTTTTTAAAACATTCTTAAATGGTTCAAAATAATTTAAAATTGTTTTAAAGACATTTTTAAATGCTTTGAAAACAGTTTTAAATACTTTAAAAACCATTTCAGACGCTTTAAAATGAATTTAAAATGCTTTAAAAACAATTTAAAATAATTTAAAAACAATTTAAAATAGTTTTGAAACAATTTAAAAAAATTTAAACATAGTTTAAAATAGTTCAAAATAATTTAAAAACAATTTAAAACGCTTTCAAATGCTTTAAAAACAATTAATAATGCTTTGAAAAAAGTTTACAATGCTTTAAAAACAAATTAAAATAATTTAAATTGCTTTAAAAAAAATTTTGAACGGTTTTCAAATGCTTTAAAAGTAATTTAAATTGATTTAAAATGCTTTAAAAATAAGTTAAAGTGCTTTAGAAACAACTTAAAATGCTTTAAGAACAATTTAAAATGCTTTAAAAACAATTTTAAATGATTTTGAAATGTTTTAAAAACAATTGTAAATGTTTTAAAATACTTAAAAATGTTTTAAAAACATTTTAAAATGCTTTAAAAACCTTTAAAAATGTTTTAATAATAATTTAAAAACAATTTAAAATGCTTTAAAAACAATTAGAAATGCTTTTAAAATCTTTTTAAAATGTCTTAAAATGGTTTCAAAATAATTTAAAATGCTTTGAAAATAGTCTTAAATACTTTAAAAACCATTCTAGACATTTTAAAATGAATTTAAAATGCTTTAAAAACAATTTGAAAAGGTTTAACGTGCTTTAAAAACAATTTAAAATTTTTTAAAAACAATTTAAAATGCTTTAAACATAGTTTAAAAGAGTTTAAAATAATTTAAAAACAATTTTAAATGCTTTAACAACAACTTAAAATACTTAAAAAACAATTTAAAAAGTTTTAAATACGGTTCACAATGCTTTAGAAACAATTTACAAACAATTTAAATTGCTTTAAGAACAATTTTAAATGATTTTAAAATAATTTAAAATGTTTTAAAAGCAATTTAAAATGTTTTAAAAGCAATTTAATATGCTTTAAGAACAATTCAAAAGGCTTTAAAAACAATTTAAAATGCTTTAATAACGGTTTAAAATGCTTTAAAAATAGGTTACAATGCATTGACAACAACTTAAAATACTTTAAAAATAATTTAAATTGCTTTAAGAACAATTTAAAGTGATTTTAAATTCTTTAAAGAAACTTAAAATGTTTTAAAAAAATTTTAAAATGCTTTAAAAATAAGCTTAGTGCTTTAAGAACAAATCAAAATGCTTTAAAACCCTTTTAAAACGCTTTAAAAACAATTTAAAATGTATCAAAAACAATTTAAAATGCTTTAAAAATAGTTTACAATGCTCTAAAAAAAAATTAAAATACTTTAAAAATAATTTAAATTGCTTAAAGAACAATTTTGGACGATTTTAAAATGCTTTAAATGCAATTTAAATTCATTTAAAATGCTTTAAAATAAGTTAAAGTTCTTTAGAAACAATTTAAAATGCGTTAAGAACAATTTAAAATAATTTTAAAAGGTTTTAAAAATGCTTTAGAAAAAACATCTTAAAATGTTCCAAAAAAAAAAGTTTTAAAATGCTTTAAAAACCTTTTAAAATGTTTTAATAATAATTTAAAATTCTTTAAAAACAATTTAAAATTCTTAAAAAACAATTTAAAATGCTTTAAAAACAATTAGAAATGCTTTAAAAATGATTTTAAAATCTTTTTAAAACATCTTAAAATGGTTTCAAAATAATTTAAAATATTTTAAAGACATTTTTAAATGCTTTGAAAATAGTTTTAAATACTTTAAAAACCATTTTAGATGCTTTAAAATGCTTTAAAAACAATTTTAAAAGCTATAAGGTGCTTTACAATGTTTTTAAAATGCTTTAAAAACAATTTAAAATTCTTTAAAAAATATTTAAAATGGTTTTGAAACAATTTAAAATGATTTAAACATAGTTTAAAATAGTCCAAAATAATTTAAAACACTTTCAAATGCTTTAAAAACAATTTTAAAATGCTTTAACAACAATCTAAAATGCTTTAAAGTACTTTATAATGTTTTAAAATTCTCTCAAAACAATTTAAAATACTTTAAAAACAATCTCAATGTTTTAAAAACGGTTCATAATGCTTTTAAAATAATTTACAAATAATTTAAATTGCTTTAAGAACAACCTGAATTGTTTTAAGAACAACCTAAATTGTTTTAAGAACAATTTTAAATGACTTAAAATGTTTTAAAAACAATTTAAAACTCTTCAAAAACAATTTAAAATGTTTTAAAAATAGTTTGCAATGCTTTAAAAATAATTTAAAATACTTTTAAAATATTTCAAATTACTTTACAAACAATTATACTTTTTTTAAAAACAATTTAAATGTTTTAAAAACAATTTAAAATGCTTTAAGAACAATTTAAGATGCTTTAAAAATAATTTTAAATGCTTTAAAAACAACTTTATATTTTTTAAAAAACAATTCAAAATGCTTTAGAAACAATTTAAAATGCTTTAATAACGATTTAAAATGCTTTAAAAACAATACTGCTTTATGAACAATTTAAAATGATTTTAAAATTCTTTAAAAACAATTTAAAATGGTTTAGAAACATTTTAAAATGCTTTAAAAATAAGTTTTAGTGCTTTAAGAACAATTGAAAATGCTTTAAAACCCTTTTAAAACTTTTTAAAAACAATTTTAAATGCTTCAAGAACAATTTAAAATGCTTTAAAAACAATTAATAATGCTTTAAAAACAGTCTACAATGCTTTAAAAACAAATTAAAATAATTTAAATTGCTTTAACAATTTTGAATGGTTTTCAAATGAATTAAAAGCAATTTAAAATGCTTTAAAAATAAGTTAAAGTGCTTTAGAAACAACTTAAAATGCTTTAAGAACAATTTAAATGCTTTGAAAACAATTTTAAAAGATTTTGAAATGTTTTAAAAACAATTAAAAATGTTTTAAAAACATCTTAAAATGTTTTAAAATGCTCCAAAATCTTTTTAAAATGTTTTAATAACAATTTAAAATTCTTTAAAAACAATTTAAAATGCTTTAAAAACAATTAGAAATGCTTTTAAAATGTTTTTAAAATGTCTTAAAATGGTTTCAAAATAATTTAAAATGCTTTGAAAATAGTCTTAAATACTTTAAAAACCATTCTAGACACTTTAAAATGAATGTAAAATGCTTTAAAAAACAATTTTAAAAGGTTTAACGTGCTTTAAAATGTTTTTAAAATGCTTTAAAAACAATTTAAATTTTTTTAAAAACAATTTAAAATGCTTTAAACACAGTTTAAAAGAGTTTAAAATAATTTAAAAACAATTTTAAATGTTTTTTAAATGCTTTAACAACAATTTAAAATACTTAGAAAACAATTTAAAAAGTTTTAAATGCGTTTCACAATGCTTTAAAAACAATTTACAAACAATTTAAATTGCTTTAAGAACAATTTTAAATGATTTTAAAATAATTTAAAATGTTTTAAAAGCAATTTAAAATGCTTTAAAAACAATTTAAAATAGTTTTGAAACAATTTAAAATACTTTAAAAACAATCTAAAATGTTTTAAAAACGGTGCATAATGCTTTAAAAACAATTTACAAATAATTTAAATTGCTTTAAGAACAACCTAAATTGTTTTAAGAACAATTTTAAATGATTTAAAATGTTCTAAAAACAATTTAAAACGCTTCAAAAACAATTTAAAATGTTTTAAAAATAGTTTACAATGCTTTAAAAACAATTTAAAAGACTTTTAAAATATTTCAAATTACTTTACAAACAATTATAATTTTTTTTTTAATTTTTATAAAAACAATTTAAAATGCTTTAAGAACAATTTAAAGTGCTTTAAAAACAACTTTATATTTTTTTAAAAACAATTCAAATGCTTTAGAAACAATTTAAAATTCTTTAATAACGATTTAAAATGCTTTAAAAACAATTTAAAATACTTCAAAAATAATTCAAATTACTTTATGAACAATTTAAAATGATTTTAAAATTATTTAAAAACAATTTAAAATGTTTTAGAAACATTTTAAAATACCTAAAAATGTTTTAAAAACATCTTAAAATGTTTTAAAATGCTTTAAAATCATTTTAAAAAGTTTTAATAATAATTTAAAATTCTTTAAAAACAATTTAAATTGCTTTAAAAGCAATTAGAAATGCTTTCAAATTCTTTTTCAAATGTCTGAAAATGGTTTCAAAATAATTTAAAATGCTTTAAAGACATTTTTAAATACTTTGAAAATAGGCTTAAATATTTTAAAAACCATTCTGGACACTTTAAAATGAATTTAAAAGGCTTTAAAAACAATTTTAAAAGGTTTAACGTGTTTTAAAATGTTTTTAAAATGCTTTAAAAACAATTTAAAATTTTTTAAAAACAATTTAAAATGCTTTAAACACAGTTTAAAAGGGTTCAAAATAATTTTAAAATAATTATAAATGGTTTTAAAATGCTTTAACAACAATTTAAAATACTTAAAAAACAATTTAAAAAGTTTTAAATACGGTTCACGATGCTTTAGAAACAATTTACAAACAATTTAAATTGCTTTAAGAACAATTTTAAATGATTTTAAAATAATTTAAAATGTTTTAAAAGCAATTTAAAATGCTTTAAGAACAATTCAAAAGGCTTTAAAAACAATTTAAAATGCTTTAATAACGGTTTAAAATGCTTTAAAAATAGGTTACAATGCATTGAAAACAACTTAAAATAATTTAAAAATAATTTAAATTGCTTTAAGAACAATTTAAAGTGATTTTAAATTCTTTAAAAGCAACTTAAAATGTTTTAGAAAAATTTTAAAATGCTTTAAAAATAAGTTTAGTTCTTTAATAACAAATGAAAATGCTTTAAAAACAATTTAAAATGTATTAAAAACAATTTTAAATGCCTTAAAAACAATTTTAAATGCTTTTAAAATAGTTTAAAATGCTCTAAAAACAAATTAAAATACTTTACAAATAATTTAAATTGTTTAAAAAACAATTTTGAACAATTTTAAAATGCTTTAAATACAATTTAAATTGCTTTAAAAATAAGCTAAAGTGCTTTAGAAACAATTTAAAATGTGTTAAGAACAATTTTAAACAATTTTAAAACATTTTAAAAATTCTTTAAAAAACATCTTGAAATGTTCTAAAAAAATGTTTTAAAATGCTTTAAAAACCTTTTAAAATGTTTTAATAATAATTTAAAATTCTTTAAAAACAATTTAAAATGATTTTAAAAAATTAGAAATGCTTTAAAAATGGTTTTAAAATCTTTTAAAACATCTTAAAATGGTTTCAAAATAATTTAAAATGTTTTAAAGACATTTTTAAATTCTTTGAAAATAGTTTTAAATACTTTAAAAACCATTTCAGATGCTTTAAAATGTTTTAAAAACAATTTTAAAAGCTTTAAGGTGCTTTACAATGTTTTTAAAATGCTTTAAAAACAATTTAAAATTCTTTAAATACAATTTAAAATGGTTTTGAAACAATTTAAAATGATTTAAACATAGTTTAAAATAGTTCAAAATAATTTAAAAACAATTTAAAACGCTTTCAAATGCTTTAAAAACAATTTTAAAATGCTTTAACAACAATCTAAAACGCTTTAAAGTACTTTAAAATGTTTTAAAATGCTCTTTAAACAATTTAAAATACTTTAAAAACAATCTAAAATGTTTTAAAAACGGTTCATAATGCTTTAAAAACAATTTACAAATAATTTAAATTGTTTTAAGAAGAACCTAAATTGTTTTAAGAACAACCTAAATTGTTTTAAGAACAATTTTAAATGATTTAAAAATAATGTAAAACGCTTCAAAAATGATTTAAAATGTTTTAAAAATAGTTTGCAATGCTTTAAAAACAATTTAAAATACTTTTAAAATATTTCAAATCACTTTACGAACAATTATAAATTTTTTTAAAAACAATTTAAATGTTTTAAAAACAATTTAAAATGCCTTATGAACAATTTAAAATGCTTTAAAAACAATTTAAAATGCCTTATGAACAATTTAAAATGCTTTAAAAACAATTTTAAACGCTTTAAAAACAACTTTATATTTTTTAAAAAACAATTCAAAGTGCTTTAGAAACAATTTAAAATGCTTTAATAACAATTTAAAATGCTTTAAAAACAATTTAAAATACTTCAAAAATAATTCAAATTGTTTTATGAACAATTTAAAAGGATTTTAAAATTATTTAAAAACATTTTAAAATGCTTTAAAAATAAGTTATAGTGCTTTAAGAACAATTGAAAATGCTTTAAAACCCTTTTAAAACTTTTTAAAAACAATTTTAAATGCTTCAAGAACAATTTAAAATGCTTTAAAAACAATTAATAATGCTTTAAAAATAGTTTACAATGCTTTAAAAAAAAATTAAAATAATTTAAATTGCTTTAAGAACAATTTTGAACGGTTTTCAAATGCTTTAAAAGCAATTTAAAATGCTTTAAAAATAAGTTAAAGTGATTTAGAAACAACTTAAAATGCTTTAAGAACAATTTAAAATGGTTTAAAAACATTTTTAAATGATTTTGAAATGTTTTAAAAACAATTAAAAATGTTTTAAAATACTTAAAAATGCTTTAAAAACATCTAAAAATGTTTTAAAATGCTTTAAAAACCTTTTAAAATGTTTTAATAATAATTTAAAAGTCTTTAAAAACAATTTAAAATGCTTTAAAAACAATTAGAAATGCTTTTCAAATATTTTTGAAATTTCTTAAAATGGTTTCAAAATAATTTAAAACGCTTTAAAGACATTTTTAAATGCTTTGAAAATAGTCTTAAATACTTTAAAAACCTTTCTAGACACTTTAAAATAAATTTAAAATCCTTTAAAAACAATTTTAAAAGGTTTAACGTGCTTTAAAATGTTTTTAAAATGCTTTAAAAACAATTTTAAATGCTTCAAGAACAGTTTAAAATGCTTTAAAAACAATTAACAATGCTTTCAAAATAGTTAACAATGCTTTAAAACCAAATTAAAATAATTTAAATTGCTTTAAGAACAATTTTGAATGGTTTTCAAATGCTTTAAAAGCAATTTAATTTGATTTAAAATGCTTTAAAAATAAGTTAAAGTGATTTAGAAACAACTTAAAATGTTTTAAGAACAATTTAAAATGCTTTAAAAACAATTTTAAATGATTTTGAAATGTTTTAAAAACAATTAAAAATGTTTTAAAATACTTTAAAATGTTTTTAAATACTTAAAAATGTTTTTAAAACATCTTAAAATGTTTTAAAATGCTTTAAAATCCTTTTAAAAAGTTTTAATAATAATTTAAAATTCTTTAAAAACAATTTAAATTGCTTTAAAAACAATTAGAAATGCTTTTAAAATCTTTTTAAAATGTCTGAAAATGGTTTCAAAATAATTTTAAATGCTTTAAAGGCATTTTTAAATGCTTTGAAGATATTTTTAAATGCTTTGAAAATAGTCTTAAATATTTTTAAAACCATTCTGAACACTTTAAAATGAATTTAAAATGCTTTTAAGACAATTTTAAAAGGTTTAACGTGGTTTAAAATGTTTTTAAAATGCTTTAAAAACAATTTAAAATTTTTTAAAAACAATTTAAAATGCTTTAAACACAGTTTAAAAGAGTTCAAAATAATTTAAAAACAATTTTAAATGGTTTTAAAATGCTTTAACAACAATTTCAAATACTTAAAAAACAATTTAAAAAGTTTTAAATACGGTTCACAATGCTTTAGAAACAATTTACAAACAATTTAAATTGCTTTAAGAACAATTTTAAATGATTTTAAAATAATTTAAAATGTTTTAAATGCAATTTAAAATGCTTTAAGAACAATTCAAAAGGGTTTAAAAACAATTTAAAATGCTTTAATAACAGTTTAAAATGCTTTAAAAATAGGTTACAATGCATTGACAAGAACTTAAAATACTTTTAAAATAATTTAAATTGCTTTAAGAACAATTTAAAGTGATTTTAAATTCTTTAAAAGCAACTTAAAATGTTTTAGAAAAATTTTAAAATGCTTTAAAAATAAGTTTAGTTCTTTAATAACAAATGAAAATGCTTTAAACCCCTTTTAAAATGCTTTAAAAACAATTTTAAATGTATTAAAAACAATTTTAAATGCTTTAAAAACAATTTAAAATGCTTTAAAAACAATTTAAAATGCTTTAAAAATAGTTTAAAATGCTCGAAAAACAAATTAAAATACTTTACAAATAATTTAAATTGTTTAAAGAACGATTTTGAACGATTTTAAAATGTTTTAAATGCAATTTAAATTGATTTGAAATGTTTTAAAAATAAGTTAAAGTGCTTTAGAAACAATTTAAAATGCGTTAAGAACAATTTAAAATAATTTTAAAACGTTTTAAAAATGCTTTAGAAAGCATCTTAAAATGTTCTAAAAAATGTTTTAAAATGCTTTAAAAATCTTTTAAAATGTTTTAATAATAATTTAAAATTCTTTAAAAACAATTTAAAATGCTTTAAAAACAATTAGAAATGCTTTAAAAATTAAATTTTTTAAAACATCTTAAAATGGTTTCAAAATAATTTAAAATGTTTTAAAGACATTTTTAAATGCTTTGAAAATAGTTTTAAATACTTTAAAAACCATTTCAGACGCTTTAAAATGCTTTAAAAACAATTTTAAAAGCATTAAGGTGCTTTAAAATGTTTTTAAAATGCTTTAAAAGCAATTTAGAATGGTTTTGAAACAATTTAAAATGATTTAAACATAGTTTAAAATAGTTCAAAATAATTTAAAAACAATTTAAAACGCTTTCAAATGCTTTAAAAACAATTTTAAAATGCTTTAACAACAATCTAAAACGCTTTAAAGTACTTTAAAATGTTTTAAAATGCTCTCAAAACAATTTAAAATACTTCAAAAGCAATCTAAAATGTTTTAAAAACGTTTCATAATGCTTTAAAAACAATTTACAAATAATTTAAATTGCTTTATGAACAACCCAAATTATTTTAAGAACAACCTAAATTGTTTTAAGAATAATTTTATATGATTTAAATGTTTTTAAACAATTTAAAACGCTTCAAAAACAATTTAAAATGTTCTAAAAATAGTTTGCAATGCTTTAAAAACAATTTAAAATACTTTTAAAATATTTCAAATTACTTTACGAACAATTATAAATATTTTTTAAAAACAATTTAAATGTTTTAAAAACAATTTAAAATGCTTTAAGAACAATTTCAAATTCCTTAAAAACAATTTTAAATGCTTTAAAAACAACTTTATATTTTTTTAAAAGCAATTCAAAATGCTTTAGAAACAATTTAAAATGCTTTAATAACGATTTAAAATGCTTTAAAAACAATTTAAAATACTTCAAAAATAATTCAAATTGCTTTATGAACAATTTAAAATGATTTTAAAATTCTTTAAAAACAATTTAAAATGTTTTAGAAACATTTTAAAATGCTTTAAAAATAATTTTTAGTGCTTTAAGAACAATTGAAAATGCTTTAAAACCCTTTTAAAACTTTTTAAAAACAATTTTAAATGCTTCAAGAACAATTAAAATGCTTTAAAAATAATTAATAATGCTTTAAAAATAGTTTACAATGCTTTAAAAATAGTTTACAATGCTTTCAACCATTAAAATGTTACTGGAACGAAAAAGCCGCGCTGCATCCCTAGCCGCGCCTTCTGAGCGACCCTGCAAGCGCTCTCCCTCGTGGAGCCTGGAGGCGGCCCTGCGGCCCCTCCCCC
This sequence comes from Pinus taeda, assembly GCA_000404065.3. Classification (NCBI taxonomy): domain Eukaryota; kingdom Viridiplantae; phylum Streptophyta; class Pinopsida; order Pinales; family Pinaceae; genus Pinus; species Pinus taeda. The sequence goes on from APFE031069828.1 coordinate 15,039, forward strand.
CTTTCCCCCGGAGATCGAAGCCTTCAAGGCTCTTGTAACTGCAACAGGAAAACGTCAGGTCACAGGCCCGCAGCAAAAAATTGTCAAAAAACTGGACAGTATTCCCAGGGTGGCCTTACCAGAGGAGGAAATATGTAGATCTGCACTGAATCTTGCAGAAAAAGGTCTGATCGGCCAGTTCACCGGTTTGTGGCCATCCCCGAGAGCTATCGAAGAATGGGTCAAAAGGAACTGGCTACCTTTGGTAAATGAAGGAATCAAGATCTATTTTGTAGGCAAAGGGTTCTTTGCTTTCCTGTTTGACAGTACAGAGGACAGAGGCCTGATTTTCAGAAACGGGCCATACTTCATGGGGCCTCAAGGACTCTACTTGAACAAATGTTCTACAGATTTTGACCCAGCACAAGATGTGCCCAAGGCGGTTCCTGTTTGGGTGCGCCTCCCGCATCTTCCCCTGCATTGCTGGAATCAAAGCTCACTCCAATCCATTGGAAATGCTCTTGGAAAATACATAGACCAAGCCCTAAGGAAGGACCAGTATTCCTATGCCCGGATCTGCATGGAGGTCGATTTGGAAATAGGATTACCCGAAGCGATTCAGCTATCGATGGCAAACTGGACACACATACAAGAGCTTGATTACGAACAGCTGCCCTTCAAGTTTCGTTTCTGTCACGAGTATGGGCATTTTGCTAGATACTGCAAAAAAAGAAGCGAGGAGACATCAGAGAAGGAAAAAGAAGAACAATGGAAACAGGCAAAGAAGACAACATCTAATAGACAGAGTAACAAAAACAAGGCTAAAGGGACAGAGAACAAAGTAGATAATGGAAGCACAAGTAACCAAAACGCCGAAAGCAGTGAAACAAAAGGCAATGAGGGGGATAAAAACCCCTTTGAAATCCTCATGCCTCCTTCAGATCCTCCGGAAGCAGGGGAAGAAGAACCACCACAGCAGGAGAATGTGGAAACCCTAGAACCAGGTAATAACCCAATCTCCATCCCAAGCAATATTTCTTCTCCATCATACGCAGAGATAATCAAAAAAAAGAAAAAAACAATAGAGAATATGGGATCATCAGATGATGAAACACAAGAAAGGTCAACAAAAATGGTTGTACGAAGAACAAACAAGGAAACTAGAGAAGAGGAGTCAGAAAGACAAAAAACCCTCGGCAGTCAAGCTACCATCGAAATGAGGAGGGCCAAGGGCCTCCAAAGGAGGAGGGCCTACCCCTTCAAGTGGTAAATGATGCAGTTGATCTCTTGGAACTGTAGGGGTCTGGGTAATCCCAATAAGGCAGAGGCTATCAGAGACTTATTGAAGATGGAGACGGCGGACATCCTTATGCTCCAAGAGACCAAAGTAGAAGGGGAAACCCTTCTAAACACCAGCGCTAAGAAATGGAAATTTGATTCAGGAAAGGCTGTTAGTGCAAGGGGCAAAGGTGGAGGATTAGGTACTTTTTGGACAAAAAACTTCTCACTAGATCGATTTTTAGCGACTCAACATTGGATTTTCACAGAGTTGCGTCACACCGTAAGCAATCTTACCCTCACTCTGTTTAACTTGTATGTCCCTGTTCATTATGAAGAAAAGAGAGAGTGCTGGAGGTCACTTTTAGATTATATAGCGCAAATCAGTCCCACAAATTTAGTCATAGGTGGAGACCTGAACATAACTCTAGATCCCAAAGAAAAGAAAGGAGGGATCCAGTCTAGAGATCCTTTCATCAATACAATGGGCAATTTGATTCTGCAGTGGGACTTGGTAGACTTCAAACCAGTGAAAGGAAAATACACCTGGACAAACAATAGAACCGGAGAAAATCATATCTCAGCCAGATTGGATAGGTTTCTTATCAGCAACTCTTTAATGATGGATAACAGAATAGTTTTCACCAAGATTCTTCCAAAGCTCACATCGGATCATAAGCCTATCCTCTTATGCCTAAAAGAGGAAGAGGATTTAGGCCCCCTTCCATTTCATTTCAACCCTCTCTGGGCAGGCAATGATGGGTTTTTAGAAATAGTTCAAGCAGCATGGAGGACAGAAGTTCTCGGTTCCCCAAGCTATGTGTGGGAACAAAAAATGAAAAATACAAAAAAAGCACTCAAAGATTGGATAAAGAAATCCATGCAATCTCCCAATAGGCAGAGGAAGGAGGCAGTAATACAATTGGAAGGAATACAACTAGAAATGGAGGAGAAAGATCCCTCTTCCACAGATTTAGCCAATGAAAAATCTGCTCAAAGGAATGTATACTGTTCTTTCAGAAATGAAGAGGAATATTGGCATTTAAAGTCTCGAAGCCTGTGGCTCAAATCTGGGGACAGAAATACCTCATACTTTCATAGACAGTGCAGGGCCCGTCTCTCGCGCAATCACATAACAGAAATTACCAGCACTAGTGGTAAGGTTTATAAAGGATTCTCTCAAATCCAAGAAGCAGCTGTAAATCATTTTCAGAACCTTCTTAGTGCAGAAAGAAATGGGAATGAGGAGGACGAAGCAGAGTTCCTCACAACCATCCCAAATCTAGTCAGTGAGGAAGATAATGATTCTCTGATGAGCCCAGTAACGGAAGAAGAGATAACTAGTATTGTATGGTCCATGGAACTAGATAAAGCCCCAGGTCCCGACGGTTCCACAATACACTTTTACAGAATTTGTTGGGAGATTATCAAAATTGACCTCTTCAGAATGATAAGAGGAGTCTTGAGGAAGGCAAAAGTGGGTGGTGGAATAAAATCCACATTTCTCGCTTTAATCCCCAAGGAAACAAACCCAAGATCCTTTGACAGATACAGGCCGATCTCCCTTTGTAATCCATCATACAAGATCGTGGCCAAACTGCTGGCAAACAGACACAAGCCACTTCTAAAAAAACTCATCTCTCCAGCCCAAGGAGGATTTGTGAAAGGCAGACAAATCCTAGATAATGTCATTCAAATCCAAGAGGCTCTCCACTCCAGCCACACACGGAAAGAACAAGGTATGATTATCAAATTTGATATGAGTAATGTGTTTGATCGTGTTAACCGTTCTTTCTTGCTCAGGGTACTTGCAGCCTTTGGGTTCAGACAGGAATTCATAAACCTTATCAAAGCCTGCATTGAAAACATCTGGATCGCTCCAATGGTGAATGGGAGACCAACAGAGTTCTTTTCCGCCTTTCAAATGCTTTAAAAACAATTTACAAATAATTTAAATTACTTTAAGAACAACCTAATTTGTTTTAAGAACAACCTAAATTGTTTTAAGAATAATTTTAAATGATTTAAAATGTTTTATAAACAATTTAAAACGCTTCAAAAACAATTTAAAATGTTTTAAAAATAGTTTACAATGCTTTAAAAACATTTTAAAATATTTCAAATTACTTTAAGAACAATTATAATTTTTTTTAAAGACAATTTAAATATTTTAAAAACAATTTAAAATGCTTTAAGAACAATTTAAAATGCTTTAAAAACAATTTTAAATGCTTGAAAAATAACTTTATATTTTTTAAAAACAATTCAAAATGCTTTAGAAACAATTTAAAATGCTTTAATAACGATTTAAAATGCTTTAAAAATAATTTTAAATACTTTAAAAATAATTCAAGTTGCTTTATGAACAATTTCAAATGAATTTAAAATTCTTTAAAAACAATTTAAAATGTTTTAGAAACATTTTAAAATGCTTTAAAAATAAGTTTTAGTGCTTTAATAACAAGTGAAAATGCTTTAAAACCCTTTTAAAATGTTTTAAAAACAATTTTAAATGCTTCAAGAACAATTTAAAATGCTTTAAAAACAATAAATAATGCTTTAAAAGTAGTTTACAATGTTTTAAAGACAAATTAAAATAATTTAAATTTCTTTAAGAACAATTTTGAACGGTTTTCAAATGCTTTAAAAGCAATTTAAATTGATTTAAAATAAGTTAAAGTGCTTTAGAAACAACTTAAAATGCTTTAAGAACAACTTAAAATGCTTTAAAAACAATTTTAAATGATTTTGAAATGTTTTAAAAACAATTAAAAATGTTTTAAAATACTTAAAAATGCTTTAAAAACAATTAGAAATATTTTTAAAATCTTTTTAAAATGTCTTAAAATGGTTTCAAAGTAATTTAAAATGCTTTAAAGACGTTTTTAAATGCTTTGAAAATAGTCTTAAATACTTTAAAAACCATTCTAGACACTTTAAAATGCTTTAAAAACAATTTTAAATGCTTTAAAAACAGTTTAAAAGAGTTCAAAATAATTTAAAAACAATTTTAAATGCTTTTAAAATGCTTTAACAACAATTTAAAACGCTTTAAAGTACTTTAAAATGCTTTCAAAACAATTTAAAATACTTAAAAAATAAATAAAATGTTTTAAATATGGTTCACAATGCTTTAGAAACAATTTACAAACAATTTAAATTGCTTTAAGAACAATTTTAAATAATTTTAAAATGTTTTAAAAACAATTTAAAATGCTTTAATAACGGTATAAAATGCTTTAAAAATAGGTTACAATGCATTGACATAAAAGACTTTAAAAATAATTTAAATTGCTTTAAGAACAATTTAAAATGATATTAAATTCTTTAAAAGCAACTTAGAATGTTTTAGAAAATTTTTAAAATCCTTTAAAAATAAGTTTAGTGCTTTAATAATAATTGAAAATGCTTTAAAACCCTTTTAAAATGCTTTAAAAACAATTTAAAATGTATTAAAAACAATTTTAAATGCTTTAACAACAATTTAAAATGTTTTAAAAATAGTTTACAATGCTCTAAAAACAAATTAAAATACTTTACAAATAATTTAAATTGTTTAAAGAACAATTTTGAACTATTTTAAAATCCTTTAAAAGCAATTTAAATTGATTTAAAATGCTTTAAACATAAGTTAAAGTGCTTTAGAAACAATTTAAAATGCGTTAAGAACAATTTAAAATAATTTTAAAACGTTTAAAAAATGCTTTAGAAAACATCTTAAAATGTTCTAAAAAAAGTTTTAAAATGCTTTAAAAACTTTTAAAATGTTTTAATAATAATTTAAAATTCTTTAAAAACAATTTAAAATGCTTTAAAAACAATTAGAAATGCTTTAAAAATAGGTTTTAAATCTTTTTAAAACATCTTAAAATGGTTTCAAAATAATTTAAAATGTTTTAAAGACATTTTAAATGCTTTGAAAATAGTTTTAAATACTTTCAAAACCATTTCAGATGCTTTAAAATGAATTTAAAATGCTTTAAAAACAATTTTAAAAGCTTTAAGGTGCTTTAAAATGTTTTTAAAATGCTTTAAAAACAATTTAAAATTCTTTAAAAACAATTTAAAATGGTTTTGAAACAATTTGAAATGATTTAAACATAGTTTAAAATAGTTCAAATTAATTTAAAAACAATTTAAAACGCTTTCAAATGCTTCAAAAACAATTTTAAAATGCTTTAACAACAATCTAAAACACTTTAAAGTACTTTAAAATGTTTTAAAATGCTCTCAAAACAATTTAAAATACTTTAAAAACAATCTAAAATGTTTTAAAAATAGTTCACAATGCTTTAAAAACAATTTACAAATAATTCAAATTGCTTTAAGAACAACCTAAATTGTTTTTAAGAACAATTTGAAATGATTTAAAATGTTTTAAAAACAATTTAAAACGCTTCAAAAACAATTTAAAATGTTTTAAAAAATGTTTACAATGCTTTAAAACAATTTAAAGTACTTTTAAACTATTTCAAATTACTTTAAGAACAATTTAAAATGCTTTAAGAACAATTTAAAATGCTTTAAAAACAACTTTATATTTTTTTAAAAACAATTTAAAATGCTTTAAAAACAATTTGAAATACTTTAAAAAAATTCAAATTGCTTTATGAACAATTTAAAATGATTTTAAAATTCTTTAAAAACAATTTAAAATGTTTTTTAGAAACATTTTAAAATGCTTTAAAAATAAGTTTAAGTGCTTTAAGAACAATTGAAAATGCTTTAAAACCCTTTTAATACGTTTTAAAAACAATTTTAAATGCTTAAAGAACAATTTAAAATGCTTTAAAAACAATTAATAATGCTTTAAAAATAGTTTACAATGCTTCAAAAACAAATTAAAATACTTAAAAAATAATTTAAATTGCTTTAAGAACAATTTTGAACGATTTTCAAATGCTTTAAAAGCAATTTAAATTGATTTAAAATGCTTTAAAAATAAGTTAAAGTGCTTTAGAAACAACTTAAAATGCTTTAAAAACAATTTTAAATGATTTTGAAATGTTTTAAAAACAATTTAAAATGTTTTTAAATACTTAAAAAATGCTTTAAAAACATCTTAAAATGCTTTAAAAACCTTTAAAATGCTTTAAAAACCTTTTAAAATGTTTTAATAATAATTTAAAATTCTTTAAAAACAATTTAAAATGCTTTAAAAACAATTAGAAATGCTTTAAAAACAATTAGAAATGCTTTTAAAATCTTTTCAAAATGTCTTAAAATGGTTTCAAAATACTTTAAATACATTTTTAAATGCTTTGAAAATAGTCTTGAATACTTTAAAAACCATTTTAGACACTTTAAAATGAATTTAAAATGCTTTAAAAACAGTTTTAAAAGCTTTAACGTGCTTTAAAATGTTTTTAAAATGCTTTAAAAACAATTTAATTTTTTTTTTTAAACAATTTAAAATGCTTTAAACACGGTTTAAAATAGTTCAAAATAATTTTAAAACAATTTTAAATGCTTTTAAAATGCTTTAACAACAATTTAAAACTCATTAAAGTACTTTAAAATGCTTTCAAAACAACTTAAAATGCTTTAATAACAATTGAAAATGCTTTAAAACCCTTTTAAAATGCTTTAAAAACAATTTAAAATGTATTAAAAACAACTTTAAATGCTTTAAAAACAATTTAAAATGCTTTAAAAATAGTTTACAATGCTTTAAAAACAAATTAAAATACTTTACAAATAATTTAAACTGTTTAAAGATCAATTTTAAACGATTTTAAAAACCTGCTTTTAAAAGCAATTTTAAATTGATTTAAAATGCTTTAAAAAATAAGTTAAAGTGCTTTTAGAAACAATTTATAATGCAGTTAAGACAATTTAAAATAACTTTAAAACGTTTTAAAAATGCTTTAAAAACCTTTATTAAAATGTTTTAATAATACTTTGAATTCTTTAAAAACAATTTAAAATGCTTTAAAACAATTAGAAATGCTTTAGAAATGGTTTTTGAAAAGATCTTTTTAAAACATCTTAATGGTTCAAAATATTTAAAATGTTTTTGAAAAGACATTTTTAACTGCTTTGAAAATAGTTTTTAAATACTTTAACATCATTTTATGACGCTTTAAAATGAATTTACAATGCTTTAAAACAATTTTAAATGCTTAAAAACAATTTAACAATTCTTTAAAAAAAAAAATTTAAAATGGTTTTGAAACAATTTGAAATGATTTAAACATAGTTTAAAATAGTTTAAAATAATTTAAAAACAATTTTAAACGCTTTCAAATGCTTTAAAAACGATTTTAAAATGCTCTCAAAACAATTTAAAATACTTTAAAAACAATCAGAAATGTTTTAAAAACGGTTCACGATGCTTTAAAAACAATTTAAAAACAATTTAAATTGCTTTATGAACAACGTAAATTGTTTTAAGAACAATTTAAAATGATTTAAAATGTTTTAAAAACAATTTAAAACGCTTCAAAAACAATTTAAAATGTTTTAAAAATAGTTTACAATGATTTAAACACAATTTAAAATACTTTTAAAATATTTCAAATTACTTTAAGAACAATTATAAATTATTTTAAAATTTTTTAAAAACAATTTAAATGTTTTAAAACAATTTATAATGCTTCAAGAACAATTTTAAATGCTTTAAGAACAATTTTAAATGCTTTAAAAACAACTTTATATATTTTTTAAAAACAATTCAAAATGCTTTAAAAACAATTTAAAATACTTTAAAAATAATTCAAATTGCTTTATGAACCATTTAAAATGATTTTAAAATTCTTTGAAAACAATTTAAAATGTTTTAGAAACATTTTAAAATGCTTTAAAAATAAGTTTAAGTGCTTTAAGAACAATTGAAAATGCTTTAAAATCCTTTTAAAACATTTTAAAAACAATTTTAAATGCTTCAAGAACAATTTAAAATGCTTTAAAAATAGTTTACAATGCTTTAAAAAAAATTAAAAATACTTTCAAAATAATTTAAATTGCTTTAAGAACAGATGGATTTTGAAAGATTTTTCAAATGCTTTAAAAGCCATTTAAATTGATTTAAAATGTTTTAAAATAAGTTTATAAGTGCTTTAGAAACAACATAAAATGCTTTAAAAAAATTTTAAATGATTTTGAAATGTTTAAAAAAATTAAAATGTTTTAACAATACTTTTAAAAATGCTTTAAAAACATCTTAAAAGTTTTAAAACATGCTTTAGCAACCTTTTAAAATGTTTTAAATAATAATTAAAATTCTTTAAAAATAATTTAAAATGCTTTAAAAACAATTAGAAATGCTTTAAAATGCTTTTAAAATCTTTTTAAAATGTCTTAAAATGGTTTCAAAATACTTTAAAGACATTTTTAAATGCTTTGAAAATAGTCTTAAATACTCTAAAAACCATTTTAGACACTTTAAAATGAATTTAAAATGTTTTTAAAACAATTTAAATTTTTTTAAAAAACAATTTAAAATGCTTTAACAACAATTTAAAACGCTTTAAAGTACTTTAAAATGCTTTCAAAACAATTTAAAATGTTTTAAATACGGTTCACAATGCTTTAGAAACAATTTACAAATAATTTAAATTGCTTTAGGAACAATTTTAAAGGATTTTAAAATAATTATATATAAGAAAAGCTTCAGCGTAAATCACATGAGAGAGATCTTTGTCGATCCGAGGGCGTATTCCGAACCAACCAGTGTGGTTCAGCGTCAGGACAAGTTTGTCCTGACGATGAACCACACTGGTTGGTTCGAAACGCGTCGACAAAGATCTCTCTCATGTGATTTACGCTGAAGCTTTTCTTATAAATATGACTGATCACAGAAGCCTCAATTCTACCGATTTTAAAATAATTTAAAATGTTTTAAAAACAATTTAAAATGCTTTAAGAACAATTCAAAATGCTTTAAAAACAATTTAAAATGCTTTAATAATAGTTTAAAATGCTTTAAAAATAGGTTACAATGCATTGACAGCAACTTAAAATACTTTAAAAATAATTTAAATTTCTTTAAGAACAATTTAAAATGATTTTAAATTCTTTAAAAGCAACTTAAAATGCTTTAAAAATAATTTTAGTGCTTTAATAACAATTGAAAATGCTTTAAAACCCTTTTAAAATGCTTTAAAAACAATTTAAAATGATTTAAAATGTATTAAAAACAATTTTAAATGCTTTAACAACAATTTAAAATGCTTTAAAAACACTTTAAAATGCTTTAAAAATAGTTTACAATGCTTTAAAAACAAATTAAAATACTTTACAAATAATTTAAATTGTTTAAAGAACAATGTTGAACGATTTTAAAATGCTTTAAAAGTAGTTTAAATTGATTTAAAATGCTTTAAAATAAGTTAAAGTGCTTTAGAAACAGTTTAAAATAATTTTAAAACATTTAAAAATGCTTTAAAAAACATCTTAAAATGTTCTAAAAAAATGTTTTAAAATGTTGTTGTTGTTGTTTTGTTTTTTTTGTTTTGTTTTTTTTGT
>APFE031069839.1:0-40872 GCA_000404065.3 Pinus taeda
TGAAAGTGTCGTTTTCATCCATTTCTATTCGTTGTTTTTACAGAACCTGTGCATGCAAGTCAATGTCCAAATGGTCGTGCGAGCTATAGTCTGTCACCTCGACCAGGCAAGACCAGTGTCCCGTTGCTGCTAGTCAATTACCTTGTAAACTACTCTCGTGCACATCCAAAACCCAGGTATTTACTCCATTTCCGCTTACCAAACCTATATTTTTCTGTTTCTTCTCCAAATTGCAACAAAAGAGTTGAATTTTAGACTGAATTTCATCTATAACTTCCATACAAGTACACCGAGACTTCTCTTTTACTCATTTTTCACCAAAAAAGCCCTGCAAATTTCATTCCTCTCTACAGATTTCACCCAGTGAGATAAATTCAAATCGTCTTTGGTCTACAATTCCCGGAGAAAAAACCCCTGAACTGTTGTTTTGTCTATTGTTGCCACAAAAACCCATATTCCAATTGGAAAATCATAGAGAATTGAGCAAACATGGAAGCCCCTACGCCCGTGGCCCTCAATATTGTGCCCCTCAATGCACCACACAAAGAACTGGAATGGATACCTTTAGTTGACAGGGATTTTCAGATTAATGACTTAATTAGCCAAAAGACTCACCTCCAAGCTTTTTGTGAATTTAGGAATAGCTATCGTAACAATGCCGATGTCTATGGAATTTGAGAGTCCAACATGCGCATGTACTACCTCCCTTCAGTGAATGTATTCCCTAACCTCATCCACCAGTGCTGTGCTAATTATGAGCCTACTCAAAGAGCAGTGATGGCCACTTCTGGAAATGTCCTCTTTTACATCATCCCTGAATCCATCAATGAGATGCCGCACTTCAAGCCAACTCAGCCTCTGGCCCCTCTTTCTATGGGATTCTTACTTAACCAAGGTGCTAAACTGCCCAGTTCAAAGATAGCCAGAATAGCCCAATTATTCATGAGACCAGATTGCTAGCACCGAGGCCCACCTCCTTACCTAGATACTTGGTTCACAGAAGCAGGAATGTTCCTTGCTGTCATGAGATCCTACATTTTAGGATTTTAAACTAGTGAATATGCAGATGAGACCACCTTGGTACTCTTGTCAATATTTACTCCTTGACCGCCCCCTACTATCAAGTATGATTATGCCACCTTCATAGCTGATAAAATCCCTGAACAATTCATGAGCCTGGATAGAGAAAGAGTGTTTAAATACACCTCATACATATATCATTTGTTGTTGTACAATCGACCAGATAGTTTTCAAATTCCCCTTAGAAGATTGGATTGCAAAGAAGAGCGAAGGTCTGTAATATTCTGGACCTCAGTCTTCCACCGTGTTCATGACTCCCCTTATACCTAGTGTGAATTCGTTGACCTATTCATACATCCAACCTCTTCTTTATTGATGACAACTCCTCCTCCCAGACTCTCTGGTGAAATGCAGAAAATTTTACAGCTCTCCAAGAACTACAGTATAGGTGATTGGAACTTATACCAGAATCACACTGAAATAAGAATATATGGCTCTGAATTGTGCCCCTACAAGCTACCCAAATTTGTGCCCATGAGACTATTTTCATTGGAGTACTTCAGGCAGTTTATCCATGCAGAATTAATCCACTTCCGCAGTGCTAAGAAAAAGGCACATCTCACAATAAGAAATCAACTGGGCCCTTTTGTCTTCAATAAAAGGGAAGCCTAGGAAGAGGCTCATAGGATTTTAGGGGAGCGACTTAAGCTGAAACAAAGTTTTTATTGGGTACCATATGACCCCAATCATTTCATAAGTTATAGGAAAGTGGAAAACAAGCTACCAGCATACGTCCATCACAAGATCCCTGAAATTCTACAGTATGCTAATAAACAAGAATGGTTAGAAGGCACATTAGTTGAAGAAATCACTGAGGAAGAGAAATTGGAAAAATCCATGAAAGAGCTTGAAAAAACGCTTGACCTGGACTCTTTTGGATAGGTATCCTTCAAGTTACCTTAGCACACAGGAGGTGACACATCCTTTGCCGGGACTTCTCGAAAGCCTACACAAAGAGCCAACACTGGGTCAGCCAAGGGCAAGGAGATAATAGACACGGGGCAGGAAATAATGACAGACCAGCTAGCGACATCAAAAGAGCAAGGCCAAGGGAAAGCTCCTCCAGTTTGGACCAAGGTACCAGAAACCCCTGCACTACAAACTCCTCTAAACGTGGAAAAAAGCAAGAAAAGAGACGGAGAAGAAGGCACACCTATCAGTGTACCAGCAGAACAGCCAGGGGAAAAGAGGCAAAGGTTGAATCCTTACTCTGAAGAGGAACTCTTGGAAGAAACAACAGGCAACCTGAGGGGTGATGGAATGACTGAGCGACAAACTTCTCCAATAGTGGGCACATCAACTAGCTCATATCAACAAGAGCTAGAGAGGTAGCATTGTGTGGAATTTTCATCCACCAAGCCTAAAAAAAAGCAAAAAAACAAGCGAGGTTTGGATATTAAGAGAACCTTCACTGAAATAAAGGCAAAGAATGATCTGGTGAGAATTCAACTTTATAATCACTTGATGAGGACAACTCCCACAAATCAATAAAGGTTAATGGCATCATATGTGTTAGCCTCCTGCTGCAGCAGATTACTCATATTTCATGATGGACACTTTTACAGGCCAAATATGTCATACTTTGCATACTGCAATGCTCCATATTTGCTAACACTCACCAAAGAAAGAGGCCATGAAAGAATGCTACTCAAAGTTCATCTGTTGCATTCCAATTTTGAAGAGTTATTTCATTTTTGTACAAATTTTCAGCTAAAGGGAGGTCGAAACAGCTTAATCTTGGTCTCCCTAGGTTTCAATTTCCTGTTAGATAAGGGATGAATAATCTGTCCAAACAGCTTAATCTTGGCAGATTCTTAGATAGGTAGAGAATCAAAGGAGCCCAACTGCTTAATCTAGGTCCTTGGAAGAAATAAGTGTAGATGTAAATAGGAAGACATGAAAAGAAAAAGTTGATAAGCTGGGTCTGCAAGTCCAAGTGCACCCAAACCAAAAAGAAGAAAAAATGTTAGGTAAGTAGGTTGGGTAGGTAATTTTGAGGTTGCAGAATGTTGATTTATGATTAATTCCACATTTTCAAGTGTTACACTCATACAGATCACAGTCAGCAGGCAGTTCCCATTTAAAGGAGCTCAAATCAGGCATAACTAACTTCGCCTTCTTCTTCTCCCCTAATTCATTTACTAATTTCCCCAAAAGAGGTCAAGATCTGCTTGATACCTCTTAGTTTCATCGTTTTACATGTCATTAGCCTTGGTAAAGATCTGCTTTACTCAAGGAGGCTCCATAATTTCTCTACAAAGTTCTATCTCCCCTTCACAGCCTAAGATCTCTGAAACTTAGCGCTTTTTGGTCACTTTCATATTAACTACTGACATTATTATTTAACTCCCTATCTATTTTCCCCTTCCCCCTATTAAAACTATGTTGATAACTCCCCTATGTAAATATCCCCTCCCCCTGGTTGAAATATAACAATAAGTATCTTTTTGGGAATTACTAAGTCACTTGGACCTTAGTAAGAGCCCTCATCTCCGCATAATTCCCCTTCCCTAGTGTTTGGACTCCTTCCAAAACAGAAAACCCCTCTCCAAATGCAAAAACCCCCCACCCCGCACATTTTTCTTTGGGATTTATTAATATTTGGTTAATATCTAACCAGCGCGCCAGCACGATTTCCTAAAGTCAGAACCCACTCGTGCCGTGAAAAATAAAAAATTAACGCGCGCACTCTTCCATTAAACCCCGCGCACCTTCTTCACCCGTCCACCGTTGGATCGTCTCCTCCAGATCTGACGGCTATTATCCATATCGGACGCCCTCTTGTGTGGGCACGTTAGCACCCGATGTCTGACAGTTTTACCATCATACACCGGGACAGCTGGCGGCTTCCCATTGCATCAGGCCACCCCTGACAGAAACCGCTTCCGTATCAAAAGCAATCTGATGCCCTGCCAAAACCGCCCTCCGCTCATATAACAGGAGCGCCGCGTCATCTCGCCATGCCTGCTCCACCTCACCCCTTCCTGCCTACACCTGGCCCACGTCACCTGCCACCATGTCCTGCCACGTCATCACCCCGCTGTACTGCCACCTCACCTTGCTGACGTCAGCATGCTGACGTCATCTGCCGTACAGCTGACGTCATGCTGACGTCAGCAGCCGAAAAACGGAAAAATGCGCAAGCACGAAAGTCAAGCTTCGGAGCTCTAGAATGAAAAACAGAGGCAGTTTTCGATGCGCGATTAGTGCAAAGCTCTAATCGTGCATCGCTACGGGAAATGGGCCATATTGGAGAATCTATAGGGAATCTTTTGATTTCTCGTCCCTTTTTGCACCGAAAATGGCAGAAAAAGCCCGATTTTGCCAATTTGAACGTATCTGAAGACATAGAGAGACCCAGTTCAGAGGTTAAAGAGTATCAAAGCAGTTGTGAAGATAAAAAGCATGTCAAAGAGTATTAGAGTAGCGGCAAAGTGTATCAGAGGAGATTTTCTCAAGGCTCGAGCCAAATCCAGCATTAAAAGGAAAGCCCTGAATGTCAAGAAGCAATTGAGGATGTATTGAAAGCTCACCAGCACAAATGACTGCACATTAAACTCACAGGAGATCAGTGGACCAGAAATCAATGGACAGTTATGACAGAACCACTGTACCAAGCCATAGAGGACATCACATTAACTCAATTTTTGATCCAGCTGCCACTGACGCAGCCCAAAGAAGATTTACTTACTATTAATTCCAGCATAAGTTAGGTTTAGAAAGCTTTTTTCTGCGGACCTATATAGGTCGGTTGTAATAAATGACTTTAGATATTTTGCTTATATATACCACCCTGAAAATGGAGTAGGGGTTGGTTGGTTGTTTTGATCTTTGTTAGTTCGATATTTTGCTTGAGCAGAGACTCGCACTATAAATGTGATACTTTCTATAATCAAAGACTCCTGAAAGCATGGAATCTAAAACTGTCTGCTGTGTTTAATTGGTTGAGGAGTGACTATGGAATTCCTGTGCTTCGACATGGTTCAATAAGTGTTTCTTTAACTCTGTTTAGTTTTTATGTTCATGTTATCATCAATCCACCATCTAAATTGCAGAAATGAAGAATAGTTTAGGATTTGCTTGGCTGCACCCTAGGCTCAATTTCTGCAATTTCTCCATGTTTTCATCAGGAATAGTTATGAACATGCATACTTAAATGATCTTGTACATTTACACTGTTTCTTTCACATATGAATGTCAGTTTAGGAATTCTTAACTGCTCCTAGATAACCATTCATTCACCTCTTTCCCTGTTAGATAACGAAAGATTCTTGATTGCCTTTCATCACTGACTTTCATCCTGTCTTTTCAGCAAATTGGTATTGTTTCATGTGTAGCTATCATGCTCCATAATCCTCTTGTGACCAAGAAAATGCATCAGCAAGCCTTAATCCATGACTCCATGCCCAATGGTTTGAAACTTATCACACTTTCCCTTGCCTCTCTGCTTGGAATTATCTGCCTCACATTCATCTTCCATCCAAACAAAAAATCAAAACCCCTGAAACTAATAACTAGCCTAAAATCATCATCAGCAAAGCTAAATCATTAAGAGAGAGCCCTCTCTGATTGTAGGTGGGCTAGAACCTGCAATCCAAAGATTGGTTTGTGGTTAACTCGGCCGTATCCCTTCAGGAGCTTAGGGACAACCTGAGTGATAACATAATGGCGAATCCACTGGGGACTTCCTAAGATAATCTCACAAAACCAGTCTGAAGCTCCACAGAGGAAGAAACGAACCTTAAAAAAGTTCGGTCAACCTGTGTTCTGAGAAAATTTCCCAAAAAACAAGTTAGAAGTTGGCTCCCAAGAAGCATTTGCGCTACACAAGGTCAAATCCAGACCCAAATCCCCCTGATGTTTTTGAAAATCCCAACATAATCCCTAAAATCCGCAGAAAGCAAGAGCAGCAAGAAGATTTGACTGTTTCTAGTCCCGATATAGTCTAGCCCAGTAGTTTTTCAACCCCTGTCAATTTTTTGTTCCGTTCAAACCCTTCTTCCCCGTGTTCATCATCCACTTCCCCAACCACTGTATCCACACCTCTATCTACTACAAATACTACCTCAGTTGCTCCTGTTATCCCAGTCACTCCAGTCGTTCCCCTTATCCCTGCTAACATGGCTAATAGATATGCGCCCTTACAGCTGTCGGCTAATCCCGGGGCTATGCCTCAGGATTATCAGACAAAAATTACCTATTTTGATGGCACAAATTCCTGCACAGCCCTACAACATACAAAGAAAATGCAGGATTACTTTGAGAGCTATGAAATCGATGATGATAGTGTGAGAATGAAAATTTCCGTTCAAAGTCTACAGGCGATGTCAGAACCTGGTTTAGGGAACTTACACCCAGTTCCATTTTAAATCTAGAAGCCTTATACCAGACATTTATTAACAGATGGGAGAAAAAGAAAGACCCCTTGCACATACTATCTGAGTATGATACTATCAAAAGAGGACCTCAAGAGGCTGTCTTGGATTATTGTGCAAGGTTTAATAACGTTTACAATGCAACACCTCAAAATTTGAGACCTCCACCTGATCTTGCTTTGTACAAATTCCCTGATGGTTTTGATGCTGAAATGGCATATCAGTTTGGGGAAAGAGCCCCTCAAACCCTTGCAGAGATGCAAGATGTTGCTGTCAGTGTGGAGGCAAACCTAATTGCCAAAAGAAATAGAGCCAGAACCGAGAGAAGAACCACTTTCAAGGAAGAACCCTCAGCCTTAGATAAAAAACTAGATGCTATCATCAGCGGCATGCATAGGCTAGGATACAGAGTAGAAAATGTCGAGATAAAATCATCATGGGAAGGACAACAGTTCAACACCATAAGGAACCCGAACTTCAGGAAAAATCAGAGCACAAACGCTGAAAGGGCTAGTCCCGACCATGATATTAGGCCTCCTTTCCAAGAAAACTATGTAGAGGCATCCACATCTAGTGAGCCCACAGATGAGACTCACATGAACCTGATCGATTCGAAAAATGAACAGAAAATCTTTCTCACTGAAGAAGACCGAAACTACCCTGATGTAAAACAATTTCAGACCAGGTTGGGAGAGTCTTTTGATTTCAAACAAGGTTATGATTCTGCTATGTATAAAGTGCACAAACAATATAAGTTAAGAACAAGGACCATTGATGTCCGTGCATCCAGCAGAACAAAGGATAGCAAACAACCCAACAAAATTAAATACAATGTTGTCATAACAGAACCAACTGTTATTGTTGTCCCAAACCCGCATCAGGTAACGGTGGAGGATATAACAGACATTCAACCTCCTAATGATCAACCTCTATCTTCCTCTCTCTCAAAAGAAAATTTGAACAACAATCCAAAAAATATTCCCAAAACAGAAATACCACAAACTGTCATTCATCATAACGCTGACACTCAAAAAGAAAACACAGAGAGTGTGCCCGAGAAAGAGAAATCTGCTACTACCAACGTTAAGAATCCATTGGAGAAACCATTCAACTTAGAAGCAGAAATTGGAAAACTTAAGATATCCATTCCCCTCTCAGAACTTGCCAAATATGATGTATATAGGCAACAAATCCAAAGGTCACTTCAACTACCAGAGGTCAGGGATGATGTGAATGTTTTAGAAGATACCCCTGAGCTGCTATTTGGTCCAGAAGTTAACGGAAAATCAACATATGGACCTATTCCACCATTTTATGTCAGTCTGCACGTACATGATAAAATCTTGCATAATGCTATGTTTGACTCAGGAGCCTCACATAACCTTATGCCTAAAGCTGTAATGGAAAAATTGAACCTTGATGTCGCAAGACCCTATAAAGATTTATACTCCTTTGACTCAAGTCAAGTCAAGTGTTTAGGCTTAATCAAAGAGCTTTGTGTGTCTCTAGTCCAGTTTCCCAACAAGACAATCCTAATGGACGTAGTAGTTGCTGACATTCCAACGAAGTATGGCATGCTCCTATCAAGATCATGGGGGGCAAAACTGCAAGGATCTCTTCAACTCGACCTCTCTTATGCCACTATATCTGTCTTTGGGCAACCAAAGGGACTGTATAGGGAAACACTGATGAAGTATGTGGTAAGCAGTGAGGAAAAGCCCCAAAATTTTCCAATTTATTCAATCCATTCTGATATGGATTCTTTTATTTTATTTGATGATGACACCAATCCTCCAACTGATGAGAAGCCTTCAGCCTTAGAGAAAGAAACATGCATCAGTGAGGAATCAGTTGCCAATGCCCAGGAACTTGTCACAACAGTCAAGGCAACCAACAAACAAGAAGAACGTCCTGAAACATAAATGATAAGTCTGCCCAATCCTCAGATAACTCAAACTCTTAATACAAACCTTAAGCAAGAAATCACATGGTATTTAGAGTTTGATGGTTCTGTCAATAAATTAGGAGCAGGGGTAGGAGTGTGTATCTACAATACACATGACAATCATGCAGAAGGCCATGCCTATAGACTAAATTTCAGATGTACAAACAACATGGCAGAGTATGCAGCTCTCCTCTTAGGCCTAAAATTGCTCAAAATCCTAGGAGCTACAAAAGTGTCCTTTCTAGGTGACTCCGATTTGATTATACAACAAATGAAAGGTAACTTTGTTACTAATGACAGTAGAATGAGAGCTTACAGGACTGCTGCAACAAAAATACTCAATTCTTTCAATGAGTCCAAGCTGGCCAAAATTTCAAGAGACCATAACATTCATGCTCACAGTCTAGCAACTTTTGCTAGCACATGCAAGCTTCCCTTTGAACCAAATCACCGTTTCACTGCTGAGATAAAACATAGACCCTTGGTCCCCAACAATGTTAAGGATTGTCAAGTGTTTCAAAATGATGCCCAAATTAACAATTTCCTCAAACTTGAGGGTGAATTTTCGATCACAAACATTGACATGGATGCCATCAACGATTCCCAACAGCTAACATAAGAAAATCACCCGGATGTAACAGCTGCAACAGCTAAACAAATCCTTAACTCAACTGTTTTTGACAATGCAAACATAGAACAGCTGAAACAAATGTTTTTAGAGGAAATAGCCAGAGCAGAGGATGAGTTTATTGATCTAAAGAGTAATTTTCTACCTGCTGGCCTCACTCCATTAGAAGACATGTTCGATGACAATGATGTGCCCAAAAAGCCAAAAATGGAGCCTCTAAATGTTGCTATAGAAGAACACAACATAGGAACAACAGAACAGCCCAAAATGATTAAGTTGTCCAAAAATCTGCCCCCTGATCAAAAACCAAAATATGCGGATTTGTTCAAAGAGTTCCAAGATGTATTTGTTTGGAGTTATGAGGACTTGAAGTCCTATGACACCTCAGTGATCCAGCATACGATTCCCTTAAAACCAAATCAAAAACCATTCAAACAAAAACTTAGAAGAATCAACCCCATGCTTCTTCCCCTCATTGAAAAAGAAATAAAGAGAATGTTTGAAGCAAGTATCATTGCACCCATTATATTTTTTGAATGGGTATCTAACTTAGTTCCCACAAGGAAAAAATCAGGAGAGATCAGACTGTGTGTAGACTTGAGAAATTTAAACCAGGTCTCTCTAAAGGACCACTACCCTTTGCCTGAAATGGACCATATCTTACAAAGAGTAGTGGGATCATCTAGAATTTCTTTACTAGATGGATTTTCAGAATTCAATCAGATACTTGTTCACCCAGATGACCAAGACAAGACAACCTTTACCACACCCTGGGGAACATTTAAGTATGTTAAAATGCCTTTTGGGTTAAAAAACCCTGGTGCTACCTTTCAAAGGGCAATGGATATTACATTTGCCAAGGAAATACATGATTTCCTTGTTGTATACCTAGATGAACTAACCCCTTTCTCCAAATCTAACCAAGAGCAACTTAAACATCTAAGGCAAATTTTCATGACATGTAGGAAATATGGCATTTCCTTGAATCCTAAGAAGTCCCTGTTTGCCCTTGAGGAAGGCAAGCTTCTAGGCCACATCATATCAAAATACGGGATTAGAATTGACCGTGAGAGAATTCAAGCTATCCTCCAAATCCCATATCCAAGAAATATAAAAGAGCTGCAAGCATTCTCGGGAAAGATCAATTTCCTAAGGAGATTTATCCCAAACCTAGCTGAGCTAATGAGGCTATTGAGCAATATGTTAAAAAAAGATGCCAAGGTAAGATGGTCTCTTGAAACCAAGCAAGCTTTTGAGAGTATCAAAACTGCCTTGACTCAAACGCCTGTCCTCCATAGCTGCTGTCCTTTTACAGAAAGATGACCAAGGTAACGAAAAGCCAATTGCTTTCTTCAGCCGAGCTTTGAGAGATGCACCCTTGAAATATCAGATTATGGAAAAGCAGGCTTATCCCCTGGTCGAGGCCATCAAAGACTTCAAAGTTTACATCTTATATTCCCATGTGATTGCCTATGTCCCAAACTCTGTTGTAAAAGATATATTAACTCAAGAGGGACTAGAAGGCAAAAGAGGAAAATGGATTGCCATCATTCTTGAATACGACATTGAAATAAAACCTACCAAGCTGATAAAAGGACAAGGTTTAGCCAAACTAATGTCCGAAACAAACTTCCAAGCCTTAGACATTAATCAACTAGACAATGAACTGGAGCTGGCGACTCCACAGATCAGTGAAACCTTTTTGCAATCCCCATGGTATGCTGATATTTGCTTTCTATTGTTAAACCTCTGTGCTCCCCCAGGATTGTCCAAAACCAAGAAAAGATTTTTAAGGATGAAATCATCAAAGTTTTGTGTCATAGATGGTGCTTTGTTCTGGAAGAATCACGAAGGAATATTGCTTAATTGTTTGACTATGAATGAAACTAACAACATCATGAAAGAATTCCATGCAGGGGACTGTGGAGGACACTTATATTGGAAGTCCACTACTGACAAGATTTTAAGGCTTGGTTATTATTGGCCCTCTCTTTTTGCAGATGTCAACAAGTTTGCTGTTTCATGTCACAAATGCAAAATCTTTGAAGGGAAAAGAAAATTACTGCCTCTGCCCCTTAAGCCCATTTCAACCGAAAAGCCTTTTCAACAATGGGGTCTTGACTTCATTGGAGAAATTCATCCCTCTTCCTCAGACTAGCACAAGTGGATTCTAACAGCCACAGATTATTTCACTAAGTGGATTGAAGCCATCCCATGTAGACAAGCCAATGACTCCACCATTATCCAGTTCCTTGAGAGCAATATCGTTTCCAGATTTGGCTGCCCTGAGAATATTATCACTGACAACGCTGCTGCCTTCAAATCCAAAAAGATCATCAACTTCTTCCACAAATTCCACATTACCTTAGGCCACTCCATAGCTTACTACCCTCAAGGTAATGGCTTGGCCGAATCATCCAACAAAATCCTCATCAACATCATAAAGAAGCTACTAGAGGAAAACAAAAAGAACTGGCATAGGAAGCTCACAAATTCTTTGTGGGCGGACAGACTTTCAACTAAGAAATCCATTGGGATGAGCCCTTATGAGCTAGTATATGGCATGGAGGCCAAATTTCCTTCATCTTTGGGCATTCCTACTATCAAACGGTTGCAGGAAATTCAGACTGAACCAAATGACATGCAGAGAAGAGTAAATCAAACCATTCATCTTCAGCAAACCAGAGAACAAGTGTAGACAGAGTTCAAATGTTGCAAGAAAAACTCAAAAGGATGTTTGATAAGAAAGCTAAAGCAGAGGATTTCTGGGTTGGCAGCAAAGTTCTAAGATGGGATTCACGAAGAGAGGGCAAGGGAAAGCATTCCAAATTTGATTTTCTGTGGAAAGAGCCATACATTATCAGCGCTGTGCAAGGCAACAACATGTATTTTCACAAATCTCTAGATGGCAGCACAGCTGGGGAAGGTCCTGTTAATGGCTGAATGCTAAAACATTAACATGATCCCTTTTGATTGAAAAGAACAGGCGGTGTCATTTTCTGTACATAAAATGTTTGTATATATCAACACTTTGATTTTAGTTTGTAACAATCCAGATGCTAAAGCACACAGAAGAAAGCAGGCGATGCTTCATAATTCATTAGCTAATCAGTTGAGGGAAAGTGCTATTTGCAGTCCAAATTTCAAATTTATCTAAACAGTCACCACTAAGAAGTTTTCAAAGCACAACAACAACAGAAGATCAAGGCAGTCAGACCTGCTGTTCTTGGCTTCTCACAAGGAGAAGCCATCCCCAAGTGGAGCCACTGTTAGCCTCCTGCTACAACAGGCTACTCATATTTCATGATGGACATTTTTACAGGCCAAATATGTCATACTTTGCAGACTGCAATGCTCCGTATTTGCTAACATTCACCAAAGAAAGAGGCCATGAAAGAATGCTACTCAAAGTTCATCTGCTGCATTCCAATTTTGAAGAGTTATTTCATTTTTGTACAAATTTTCAGCTAAAGGGAGGTCCAAACAGCTTAATCTTTGTCTCCCTAGGTTTCAATTTCCTATTTTAGAATATAGAGAATGAATAATCTATCCAAACAGCTTAATATTGGCAGATTCTTAGATAGGTAGATAATCAAAGGAGCCCAACTGCTTAATCTGGGTCCTTGGAAGAAATAAGTGTAGATGTAGATAGGAAGACATGAAAAGAAAAAGTTGATAAGCTGGGTCTGCAAGTCCAAGTGCACCCAAACCAAAAAGAAGAAAAAATGTTAGGTAAGTAGGCTGGGTAGGTAATTTTGAGGTTGCAGAATGTTGATTTGTGATTAATTCCACATTTTCAAGTGTTACACCCATATAGATCACAGTCAGTAGGCAATTCCCATTTAAAGGAGCTTAAATCAGGCATAACTAACTTCCCCTTCTTCTTCTCCCCTCATTCATTTAATAATTTCCCCAAAAGAGGTCAAGATCTGCTTGATACCTCTTAGTTTCATCGTTTTCCATGTCATTAGCCTTGGTAAAGATCTGCTTTACTCAAGGAGGCTCCATACTTTCTCTACAAATTTCTATCTCCCCTTCACAGCCTAAGATCTCTGAAACTTAGCACTTTCTGGTCACTTTCATATTAACTACTGACATTATTATTTAACTCCCTATCTATTTTCCCCTTCCCCCTATTAAAACTATGTTGATAACTCCCCTATGTAAATATCCCCTCCCCCTGGTTGAAATATAACCATAAGTATCTTTCTGGGAATTTCTAAGTCACCTGGACCTTAGTAAGAGCCCTCATCTCTGCATAATTCCCCTTCCCTAGTGTTTGGACTCCTTCAAAAACACAAAAAACCCTCTCCAAATGCAAACCCCCCCCCCCCCCCACGCATTTTTCTTTGGCATTTATTAATATTTGGTTAATAAATAACCAACGCGCCAGCACCATTTCCTAAAGTCTAAACCCACCAGCGCCATGAAAAATAAAAAATTAACGCGCGCGCTCTTCCATTAAACCCCGTGCACCTTCTCCGCCCATCCACCGTTGCATCGCCTCCTCCAGATCTGATGGCTATTATCCATATCGGGCGCCCTCTTGTGTGGGCACGTTAGCACCTGATGTCCGACAGTTTTACCATCGTACACCGGGACAGCTGGCGGCTTCCTAATGCATCGGGCCGCCCCTGACAAAAACCACTTCCATATCAAAAGCGATCTGATGCCCTGCCCAAACCACCCTCCCCTCATATAACAGGAGCGCCGTGTCATCCCGCCATGCCGGCTCAACCTCACCCCTTCCTGCCTGCGCTTGGCCCACGTCACATGCCACTGTGTCCCGCCACGTCATCACCCCGCCATACTGCCACGTCACCTTGCTGACGTCACATCTGTACCAGAGGACCCCACTGCTGACATCATGCTGACATCATCCACCGTACAGTTGACGTCATACTGACGTCAGCAGGCGAAAAATGGAAAAACGCGCAAGCGCGAAAGTCAAGCTTCGGAGCTTG
The DNA here is from genome assembly GCA_000404065.3 of Pinus taeda. NCBI lineage: Eukaryota > Viridiplantae > Streptophyta > Pinopsida > Pinales > Pinaceae > Pinus > Pinus taeda. The sequence goes on from APFE031069839.1 coordinate 13,993, forward strand.
GGAATGAAAAACAGAGGCAGTTTTCGATGTGCGTAGAAAAAGCCCGATTTTTCCAATTTGAACGTATCTGAAGACAGAGAGAGACCCAGTTCAGAGGTTAAAGAGTATCAGAGCAGTTGTGAAGATAAAAAGCATGTCAATGAGTATCAGAGTAGCAGCAAAGTGTATCAGAGGAGATTTTCTCAGGGCTCGAGGCAAATCCAACATTAAAAGGAAAGCCCTGAAAGTCAAGAAGCAGTTGAGGACACATTGAAAGCTCACCAGCACAAATGACTGCATATTAAACTCATAGGAGATCAGTGGACCAGAACTCAATGCATAGCTATGACATAACCACTGCATCAAGCCACAGAGGACATCACATTAATGCAATTTTTGATCCAGCTGCCACTGGCGCAGCCCAAAGAAGATTTACTTACATCTAATTCCAGCATAAGTTAGGTTTAGAAAGCTTTTTTTTGCGGACCTGTTTAGGTCGGTTGTAATAAATGACTTTAGATATTTTGCTTATATATACCACCCTGTAAAATGGAGTAGGGGTTGGTTGGTTGTTTTGATCTTTGTTAGTTCGATATTTTGCCCGAGCAGAGACTCGCACTGTAAATGTGATACTTTCTATAATCAAAGACTGCTGAAAGCATGGAATCTGAAACTGTCTACTGTGTTTAACTAGTCGAGGAGTGACTATGGAATTCCTGTGCTTCGACATGGTTCAATAAGTGTTTCCTTAACTCTGTTTAGTTTTTATGTTCGTGTTATCATCAATCCACCATCTAAATTGCAGAAAAGAAGAATAGTTTAGGATTTGCTTGGTTGCACCCTAGGCTCAATTTCTGCAATTTCTCCATGTTTTCATCAGGAATAGTTATGAACATGCATACTTAAATGATCTTGTTTACCCTGTTTCTTTCACATATGAATGTCAGTTTAGGAATTCTTAACTGCTCCTAGATAACCATTCATTCACCTCTTTCCCTGTTAGATAATGAAAGATTTTTTATTGCCTTTCATCACTGACTTTCATCTCGTCTTTTCAGCAAATTAGTATTGTTTCATGTGTAGCTATCCCGCTCCATATCCTCTTGTGACCAAGAAAACACAACAGCAAGCCTTAATCCATGACTCCATGCCCAATGGTTTGAAACTTATCACACTTTCCCTTGCCTCTCTGTTTGGAATTATCTGCCTCGCATTCATCTTCCATCCAAACAAAAAATCAAAACCCCTGAAACCAATAAGTAGCCTAAAATCATCATCAGCAAAGCTAAATCATTAAGAGAGAGCCCTCTCTGATTACAGGGGGGCTAGAACCTGCAATCCAAAGATTGGTTTGTGGTTACCTCGGTCGTATCCCTTCAGGAGCTTAGGGACAACCTAAGTGATAACAATATGATATCGAAGAAGGGAAAATAATTCTTAGTCACTTCAATCGCACAATGCAGCAGCCATAGTCCGCTGATGATTACATTAGGACCAATCTGGAAGTTCACTCCAAACACATCCATCCAATAGACCATATTGAATTGCATAAGCAAACTGGAAAAATGGTGTACTCAACCTTGGTAGACAAGGCATTATTAGCTCACAAGTTGCAGAATTCATTGCACAACATCTCTGCCCAATTAGAGTTGGAAAAGGTTTCTTCATTAGCCAAGGGTAACAGGGTCAAATCCTTGGAAGAAATTATCATTGAGCTTGGACATGATCCCAAGGATGCCAAGGGTATGAAACCACTAATACAAAATAAGGAAGAAGAAGTTGCAGCTCTCAAAAAATGGCTCAAGCTGCCTATTACCATCCATCCCCAAACTTCAGAGATAGTTGAGTAGAAATCACAGGAAGATATGATGGACCTACTAATAAAAATGAATAAGAGATTGGCAGAAACAGAGCAGGAATTGGAGAAAGCACTATAAGGGAAGCTGGGAGAGTCAACCTCCTAGCCACCTGAAGTAGCTCCAACAATTACGATTGTTCCTCCTACAGTTACAACAACAGTCCCTGCCATAGTCCAGGCATCAACAACAGAAATCACCATAGGTACAGTAGCAGGCAACAGCACTACTATGACAACAAAACAGTTAATTAAAGCTATGGAGGATCTAAAACTCGAAGTATCAAAACTGAAGGAAGCGAAAGAGAAATTGGCAAAATTAGAAGTAAGCTATGATAAATCTAAAATGACTGTGGCAGAAAGAACAAGAGAGGTAAAGGCATTGGAAAACAAGGTAAGATCCTTAGAAAAGGATCTTTCTCTTCTCAAACCTCTAGCAGAAATCAAGAAAATATTGTGGGCTAATATTGGCCAATCCATCACTGATGAATGGAGATCAATACAAACAATCCATGAGCAAATTGACTTGATAGTACTAGCCCAAGTAGAGATTCAGAAGGCCAGGACACTATTGGGACACATGCTCGAACAGGCCAACAGGCTAGTACATTTTTTAAATACCCACACTAGTGAAGAACTACCAGCACTGGATATCAGGAACAGGACAAGGACCATTTTTACAGTTAAAAGAGTGCTAACCATGAGGAATTTCATACAAAATCTGGAGATAAAGTGACAAGAGATGCAAATAGAAATAAATGCTTTTACAGAGAGGTTTGCAATTTCGCAGGCAAAGGGTCTGCCCAGTTTATTAACCAATGATCATAAACTAATGACACATGCAAACTATGCTCACAAGGTGAAGACATATGTTGCTAATCAGATCACAACATCATCAAGCACTTTAGAAGAAAGAGAACTCCCATCAGGATATAACCTGTATGATAGTTTGGAAAATCTATTTCACATTGAACATGAAATAAAGCATCTTTTCACAGTCCAACCCAATTTCTTTAGATATACAAAAGCTGATGAAACATTAAGGAAATTGCAAAGACACCAATTTCAAGGGGACCAATGGTGGCAAAGCACATTGGAGATTCTACAAATATGTTCTTTATTCCTTTTTATCATCTCTAGATTGGCAAAATTCAAAGCCCATACCATATGCCATGAAGAAGAAAACAATAGGGGACGAGAACCAAGCGAGAGCAACCACACGCTAAATCCGGATCAGATACAATTGAAAGGGTCAAGACATCAACGCAAGGATATCAATAGAAGACAGCTACCAGCCGACTCACTGAGCTTAAAAGTCAACATATCTGACCAACTAAAGCAGCCAACACGACAACAATTACCTCTTCATTTATTCCTCCCTTCTTTCAAAATCATTTATTTCACTTCTTAGGTTGGTAGAATGAGTTATTGTTAGATATTATCTCATTCAGATATTTCGCAACACTTTTATATAAATACCTTCCCAAGAGAAGTATTTTGGGTTGGTGATATCTTTTCTAGACTGCGCTGTAGCTCTGAAGATTTGTTGAATACAAAGGTTGTTGATTATCATTTTTGCTGCACTATCTGAACGTGGATTTGATGCTCTGGGCCTTGCTACAAAATTCTTGAGTTAGTGTATGGATCAATAAGTTTTTCCTCACCTACATTTTACAGTTTCTTGTGTTTGCAAACTTCATATATGTTTCATAATCTTGGTAGTAGAGAAAAATAATAGCACAAAATTTGTTTAGTCACACTATGTGTTCAATCTCTATTATTACTTATGTTTTCTTCAGAATTAGCATAAACAGGAATTCTTAACTGCTCCTGTTTCCATTGATTTTTTCACTTTGAATATTAAACAAGGAATTCTTAGCTGCTCCTTGGTGATAGTCATATAATTTACGTCTGCCTACATGATGAAGGATTCTTAATTGTCCTTCACCAACTAGATTCCATTCCATCTGATTCCAGAATTTGAAATTGTTTCAGGATTGATTAACTTGCTCTGTTGTATCACCCTTTGTCAAAGAAACCATATTCAGTAGTTCAACTTCATAGACTCCATTAGCCCAATGGACTGAACTTCTCAGCCTTATACTCCAGTTCTACTAAACACCACCATCCAAAACTCAAAACCAAACCCTTGTACTTCATAACTAGCCTAATATAACTTAAACAAAGCTAAATTACAAAGAGAGAGCCCTCTCTGGATGCAGATGGGCTAGAATCTGTGTCTGAAAGATTGGTCTATGGCTACCTTGTCCATATTCCCTCCTTATAATTTTCCTGGGCAACAACCTAAGTGATAACATGTTGAAGGATGATCGTAGGTATTAATTTATGTTTAATTTAGAGGCATGGGCCTTAATTTATGTCTAATTTAGAGGCACATCATACCCCTTGCTGAAAGTCTTTATCATCCTCTAAGCAACTTAGTGACCTCATTGTGCCTTATTCATGGCTATGGTGGCTTGTCTCTTATGAATTAAGAATCTTGGTTATAAGTTCTACAAGGAGAATGCCAAAAACATATTTGTGCAAAGAAAATTTCTTGTTCCTTGAGACCATTAGTTTTCCTTCTTCCCCTTATTCAAGATGGTTCTTGAATATTCTTAATTTTGGCAAGGTCTTCCACATCCTTACTATCCTTCTGGTACATTCTTCCACCATTTGGAAAGCTCTGAAACCTTTAAAATCCCTTTAGATGAGAACTAGGACATCTAGTAGTAATTCCTGTCAAAACTGTAGCAAACCTATCAGAAACTTTGTTAAAACTACAAGAATCCCTTTTTGAGCATAAATGATAGCTTGAGCCTAGCACAAGCCCTCAACTTGACACCCATGCCTTTCTCTTTTTCTATAACATATTTTAGGCCTTGGACAAAAGCTAGAAAAAGATTAGAGACCTCTTGGAAAGTCTCTTTTCATCATTGCAGTTTGAGTTTTGTTTTGATGGTAGATGCCTCATTTCCTTTTGTTTCCTTATTCTTCTCTCCTGTGGCCTAGATGGTTATGTAATGGACTTGGAGTTATCTATTTTGATTAGGTCTCTCTTAGGCACTGCATTTTCAGTTTTAGCACAATTTTTTCTTTCTTCCTTCTTGTAGCATCATTCTTCCTTCCGGTAGTAGTCATTCCTTCTTCCTTCAGAGTCTTCTAGCTATATGAGAGTGATGAGAAGTGATGTATGTTTGTGAAAATGGAGAGGATGCTCTGTTTCATTTTTCAAGAATTTTTCAGGGTGAGATAGGGTTTGTTCTTCAAATTATGAAATGGGATGGAAAGGATGGATAGATAGTGAATATGAAGTCGATGGTGGGCTTGCAGTGTTGTGGTGACTTGGCCTTTACAATTTTTTTTCTTTTAACTATTGTCCTCATTCCTGAAATAATCACCCTTTATAATTTGACATTTCAACATTGCATGAGTGAATAAGTGAGATGCAATTAACTAGTTGAACGCAACTGAGACTGCCGACCCATCCTTAGCTTACAAAACCTCATCTCTCATGCATTGACAACAAAGTTCTAATTGTAATATGCTCAAGAGAAGAGCTCAACAATATTTCATCCCTGCACCTACTTGATGGTTGTTGGAGAGACATGCATGCTACTGTTGAGTTGATGTTTTTGTGCTTCTCATGACTTATGTACATCTTCTTGACTACCTTTTTCTTTTCTTTTGATCTTATTTTGTTGATGGGTTTTCTTCTTGTTGATGTGTAGGTGATGGCTTCTTCTATTGCTACTGATCTCTAGAGGAGTTTCATTGTGCCTATAGTTATGATTATCCTCTTTCAATCATGGTGGTGAAGGTTAGGTTTGGAGCCTACTATTATTCCAAAAAGGTTGATGTAGCTCCCCTTTTTATTTAATGTTTGTGTCCTTTCCCTATTGGAGGGTAAATAGGTATTAGAATGAGTGGAGGGTGGCCATAGAGTGACACGGTCATTATGGGTGTCGGTTGAGATGTGGTAAAGTCAACGTCCTTTTTTCCTATCCCAAAACATGCCTGCATCATAATTTTTCCATCGGACTGCTTTTCCTGTAGATTTTCAAAACTTCCTGTAGTACTATGGGAAACCCCTGTAGTAATTCAAGACAACCTTTTGTAGCAGACTTCTTTTGTCCATATCTTCCAAACTGTAGAGTGGATTGACTTGAAACATTTTGAGCATATTGCCATCATCATTATGCAGCTCTCCATCAAACAAATTTTGTCAATGGATGCACGAATCTCAAAGAAAATGAAAACATGGCTAAAAGTAATGGAGGTTTATTTCTTGGAAATCGTGCCTCGAAATTTCCTAAAATTGCTTCGGCATTTTACCATCATCCCTATGCATCTCCCGATGAAACAACGTTTTAAATGGATGTACGAATATCGATAAAATATAGAAATGGTTGTAGGTGATGGAGGCTGATTTCTCGAAAACTGTGCACTAGAATTTGTTAAAATTGGGTGAGCATGTCACCATCATCCATATGTATCTCCCCCTAGAACAAATTGTAAAATGGATGCATGGTTTTCAAGTTATGGCAAAAACAAATTTTTACTATATGTATTTTTGTTTCGTGTAGTAAAATAGAGTCTTCTAGTAGTATTTTGGGACAATAAGGAAAATGAGTGGTAGAACTGGTGAGCTCCAGTATTGCAGCAATAATGTTGCAACTCATGGGGCTTCCTTCTTTTCTTTTATCAACTCGGTAGTTCATAACGAACTTGGAGGCGATGGTGATGTATGCACAAGTACTAGCTCTAACTCTAGGTTGTCACTTGATTAGCTAGTGCAAGTTCGCTAGGAGCTTAAGCCAACTTCTTTAAGTTCTGAGAAGAAGCTTTTACTGTGATGGAAGAAAGCTAACTCTATAGATGTTATTCTATTTGCAGAAAGAGAAGGAGAACTAAAATGAAACACAAACCCTAGCAAACCCTAGTTGTGCAAGAAAAGAGATGGAAACAACTAAAATGGGTACTATTAACTTCTCAAAAGGTAAATTGCATTTATTCAAGCTACTTCTGAAGAGAGATGGGAAGAAATCATCTTTTTGTACTTTTGAGTATTTTTAGGTGGAATTATTATGCTTATGGTTTGACTAATTGTGATTGTGCAGAGGTTTGGTGGCAAAGGAGGATGGAGTTGGCTTTTACTGAAGATGAGGAAGGTGTGGAGAGGTCCTATGAAGTCCCTCGTACCCTTTTGGAGACCTCCATTGTGATTAGACCTTGAAAAATCACTCGAATGAACTTCTATAGGAGGCTACAGGGGATTTACAGGAGGTTCTACACGAGGATATACAGGAGGAGACCGAAAGTGGTTTTTGGAGGTTTGAAGGTGGAAAAATGGTGGGAAAAGGGAAATGAAGGTTGGATGAAGGTTTCGAAGGGTCTAGAACTCTGTCAATGAAGATTAGAAACAAAAGAGAGGGTTGGATTTGTTCAAAGGGGAAGAAAGCAACTTTGTACAAAAACACAGAAGTTAGGGTAGATCAGCGAAATGAGGCAAATGAGTGGGGAAATATTGAGAGATGAACTAGTATAGGTTGTGCTATGGAGGAATGATAAGCTAGAGTGTTCTACAAGTGATCTGCACACTTACTTCCCAAAATTGACCTAAGCAAGAACCATAAAAACATAGTTTGTTTATTTTGACCTAGAATCTGACCTAAAAACAGAGACCTACTAAACAGAACTTGATGAATAGAAAAATATGTGAGAAAGCCATGGTAAATGAACAAGAAAGCATCTAAGCATGTGAATCCAAACTAATATCTACTTTTCCAACTCAAAACATCACACTAGCAATTGCATAAAGGGCAAAAACTGTGTTTTTCGTGGCAGCAGTAGTGCCTTGACCTCAAATCATGGTCCCAAGGAGGGAGAAAGGAGGTCAAGGCCCACTAGTAGCCTTTTTGGATATTTCTCTGTTACTACAACAAACTACTTAAACAACTTGAAACAAGAACAACTATTTTAAACATCAAAAGCAACCTATTTTACCAAAGCAAGATTTAACCTAAACAATAGAAATGATCCTATGAATGCAAGCAAAAACATATAAATACACAAAGGAGGTGCTGGAAAACTTGGGTTGGGCCCTAACTCAAGAGCTTCAACCCTCTATAAAGGATTAGTGCTGGTTCAAAACTGGATTCATCTTCACTGATCAAAAAATAGTTGTTACATCACAAAATTGTCTTCAAAAAGGGGTCGAAAATGAGTTGAGTACAAGGCTGCACAGAAGTGCGAAAATAGACTATCAAATGGCTAACCTACTAAGGCTTGAAGCCTTATTATTTATACAAGTGGGGACTCCCAACAGTTCTCCTAAATTTAAGGAACTTGGCCACCTAAAACTTGAGATAATAGTAGCCCTACTTGACTTGCTCGGCTGCCCCTTGCAATCATCGATGTGGGCCTTTGTACTCTGAGATGCTGATGGAAAACTCGAGGAAGGGGTCATTAATAAAGGAGACACCCCTCCTATAAGTCCTCAACTATGTTTCCTTGATTTTGGCTGCCATTTTGCTCATAAATGCCTGGTCCTTGTCCAAAATTGTCCAAAATCTACAATAAACACTCATTAGACTATGTGGCAAAGTGACTATCTCCATTCACTATATTGACATAAATATATTAAAAAACATGCACAAAGCTATTAAGAATGGTGGAGTAAATGAAAATAATAGGCAGAATGAGCCCATATAGTTACCCATTTCTAGGGATGATCATCACCCCCCCTACTGAATCGGTTGTTCATCCTCTGAGCAACTAATCCAGTTCTTCATCTTTAATAGCTTTCACAGCTTCCCTGACATCCCAAGCCTCTAATTTTATATCCTCTTCTTTGTCATGGAAACCTGCTTTTCTATCCACTTCCTCCAAATGTTTCCGTTTTTCCTCCTCCCTAACCCCTTCCAACAGTGCTAGCAGTTGTGGAGGACTAAAATTAAGACCAATCCAATTGGCTTTCAACTTTACCATTGATTGTTTATATAGGGGAACTCTCATCATAGCCTCCCTCATTCTGGTTGGGGAGTGATACTCTTTGATCTTTAGGCTATGTGACAAGGTATTCCACCTTCTCATGCATTCATGAAGGTAGTCATTGCCAAATAGACTCTTTATATCTTCGAAATGAGTGATATCTTGTGCTTGTCTATCAACATAATTAGGGAGAACTTGAGGATTGTCTAGAAGGTGTTGATGGGCATAAATGAGAGCTAAGGGGTTTTTTGCTTCTGCCCTTATCATGAAGGGTTCACTTAGCTCTTTTGTCATAATTGTCTGAATTTCCACTGCCCTCTTTTCTTCATAGTTCAACCTAGAAGCCATAGCCATGAGTTGTAGGTCTCATAGCGTAGCATTTTGAACCCATAGCTTCATGTCTGGTAGTGCCATATTATGGAGGTAAAATTCTACTAATTCGTCTCTATCCTCGGCTAAACTATTGTCACATAAATCCATAAATTGATCATAATTTTGGAATGGGATTGTGCCCCTCTGGGCCAATGTTTTGATTTGGAATTGAAGCCATTGGTCTTTGAGATATACTGCATAGGATCTAGCTAGTTGTCTACACTACAAGGCCTCCATTGCCGAGCTGGCCATGCAAGCCATCTGGGCTTCCTTTTCCTGCAACTGTTGTTTCAAAATCATCACTTCAGTTGCTGCCTGAGATTCTTTTTCTTGTTGCTGTTTCATCAGCATTTCAACATTGGTGTGTGGCTCTTTGTCTTCCTGCTATTTCTCTGTTACTTCATTATCTGCTAGGGGACCTTCCTGTTGTTGATGTCCTTCAAAAATTGGCAACTTGTCTCCCCCTTGAGTTTCTCATTCCTGTAACTGCTTTTCCAGTAGTTCATTTTCTTCCTGTACTTGGGCTCTTCTAATGCTCTCTATGTGCCTTACCATGCCCAACTCCTTTCTCAACTCTCTCAACTTGTCTTCCAGGTGCCCTATATCATCCACTCCTTTAGATTTAACAATCTACATCTAGGTATGGGTTCTGACCCTTTCTTTTCCTAATTCAAAGAAAAGAGGCACAATGAATTTTTGTGGGATGATCTTCCCACTTTCTAGAAGATTGTAATATGAGCCTAAATTAGGCTGAGGGCTTGGCTCAGGTATTTCTTTTGCCTTACCTTCCTCTTGTGACTATTCTGCTGCCTTCTTTTCCAATTGTTCAGTTTCTTTCAGCTTGGCCAGTGTCTCCTGTAGAGAGTTTTGAGCTTGCTATAGGACTACCTTGGAGTCCATCAATTTGATTATTTCCTTCCAGGTCAAGGTTTGGGACTCCCTCTCTCATAGGTGATAGAGATTTTGGAGGGATATTCCCCCTTTTTCTCAGTAGGTGCATCCTCAATGATTATGGGTTCTTTTGATGGTGGCTGGGGCTTTCCTACCTTAGTCCTAGTGCTCCTTTGGGCTTTGAAATACATAGATGTCTGTCTTTTTCAATTTCCCTTTTGCTTAGTTAGAGTGCTCAATGCAGCGAGCACAACTGCTGCTTCCCTTGCCAGTGTTTCAGGGATGTTTCTTCCTATTGTTCTTGTCCTTCATCTCCTGCAGTTTTTCCTGTGTCCACTATTTTTACTTTTGTCTCTGCTACCTCTAGTGGTGTTTTCTCCTTATCTTGTTGAGTCCCTAGCTTTCCTGTGGCAGTCTTTTTCTAAGATTTCTTGGGTTTTTTCTTCTCATCCTTTGTCCTCTTCCTCTTCTCTGTTTTTGAGGCTATTTTCTTTTCTGCCTTAGGCTCAACATGGGTTTTGTCAAGTTTCTCCTCTTCTTTATGCTTCTCCTCTGTTTCTTCTTCTATTTTAATATTTTGTGCCTCCTCATGAATTTCTATCTCAATTGTATCTTTCTACTCCTCACGCTCATTGCTAAATGGGATAATGTCCTTAGTCAAAGTTTTAATGTCATCTCCTCTAGACATATTCCTGAAAATTTGCAAGCTATGGGGATGGTGTATGTGTGTAGGGCATATTCCACCAATAATTTAATCAGGCCATTGTGGGCCATCTAGTATGGAACCCCTACATTCAACTTAGTGCCACATTCTATCAAATACTGGAGGAAATATGGGAGACTGAGTTTCCTAGCTGCAAGTAGGTCCATCACATATCTCAATTCATGCAACAACCATAAGTGATATCCATAAACTATACTGAATCTTCCTTCGCAAGTGATGTATTTCATGATTTGGTAGCTGACTTCACTCCATGGAGGAGGTAAGCTTGTCCTTCTTACCCCATTCTTATCCTCTACAAGATGTTCATTAGGTTGAAAGAATGTCTTTTTAGCAACTTGTCCCAACGGTTTTTCCTCTTTGCTCCAAGGGAGCCCAAGTGGAAGATCATGATTCTGCTGATAAAATATGGTGTAAGCTCTAGGGTTAGACCTCTGAAACTGGCTGTAGCATCTATTTTCGAGTACGGTCTTAAGGACATCAAAATTCTTCAGTCACCTCCTCATCATGTCCATGAATTATCTCAAAGGAAGACATCCAGTTTGCCCTGGTGAAGAGGGCCACCACCTTAGGGCGCTCATGCAATTTTTTGGAGTTCAAAGTCTCCTTTCTCATAAACCTCTTGGCATGGCGTTTAGTGGTTTCTGAAAGCTCTCAGGTGAGGAAAAAAACAACAATTTCCAATCCGAGAAACAGAGGGAAAACTGAGCTTTGTTTTCTCTGAAATTGTAGGAGGAATTTCCCATGTGCTTCTTCTTTACAACGTCAATTTGTAATTCTTCCCTCTTCAAACTCTTCTTAACCTAATTTTTTTTTTCGTTTTTTGAAAAAATAATGAAGACTTTGACAGAACAAAGAATGTATAGTGTAGTGTTTTTTTCTTCAGAGGGTAGACAGACTTGCAAATTTGTTTTTTCATAGGCTTGATTTCTATAGTTGCATCCCTTTTTCAGAAGAATGTGAGGAAGAAAAAGACAGATTTTCAATGCAGAGAAGGAAACAGAGAGATTGTGTAGAACTCAGAAAAATACAGGCAAACTTTTAATCTTCACTTTTATTTCTTTTTATCAACCCAATGTTGTATTTTTAATCCACCACCTTATATAAATATATCAAATGCAGAGCAGTTTCCTGAGCCTACCTCTTTTCAAGCTTGAATTTGACAAAAATTCTGACTTTTTTTGCTGCAGAGCTGCTCTCTCGCCTTCCTGTAGAAAGCCCCCTGTAGACGGTGTTCCTGCTCTTGTACAATGCAGTAGTGCTCCTGTAGAGCCCGATAGGTGGGAGGATTTTGAAAAAATGGCAGAAAACAACTGGTTCATTATTCTCAAGGTGGTAGGTGAGCACTTAAGTCGAGAACTTCGTGAATGAGAATGAAACAAATGGTGGTGGAGGGTTAGACAACACTCTACTTAATTGATGGCATAATCCATGGTGAGGAGTTGAGGTGGCCGGATGGGTACGTTATCCCCATCCAGACCGTTGGTCCTATGCAAGTGTAATTATGGTTCTGCATTTCCCTTGACCACCATCACCTCTCTCATCCCATTATACACTGCCACCACTATAGGTTGTGAGTTTTTTTCTTTCCGAGTTGACGGGCCACACATGCTGATTGCGTATCTGATCTATGGTTTGAACTGGATGAGGCTCATTTGGAATCCACAAGGGTGTGTGAATTGAACTAAGGTGGCCAATTAGCTGGCCACTGATTCCATTTAATTGTGACCATTCCCATAGTTCATGCAGTTTGTAAATAATATTCATGCAATCGAGGAATGGGTTTAGCCACTTACCTGCTAATCATTGTTGTGTTTTGCATGCTTCAGACCTTGGCGCTTTATTTCCTTGTTGTTGTTGCTGCTGCTGCTCTGCATGCTTGGCCTTTGGCTTATGCTGGTGGTTTCTTGATCAAGCTCTACTCCTTGCATCCTTCATACATCTTGCTGCGTTGATCCTGTCTCTAGAGCTTGTTTTCCAAAGGGATTAGCTGCTACAAAAATCCTATAGGATCTCCTGTAGCTGCTTCTCCTTCTGAAATTCAGGTTGATGCTTGAGTAGGGGCTAAAAAGACTGTTGAGGAAGATCTTTAATGAAAAGAAATAGCAACTGCAAGGTATCAAGTAGGAATGAGCAAGGAATGCTATGAATTTATTTGTCATTATTTTTTTGTGTTTACAGAATGAAAGAAACATAATTTCTGTATCTGTCTATGCAAGGAAAGAAAAAATGAGTGGAAATGTGGGTGTGCAGGGACGAAATGGAGAGTTAGGTGGATGGATTGTGGCAGGGAGGTTCGCAGGCCTTCTAGACAAATTTCCAACCCTCGGGTTCTTCTCTGACTTGATTTTGGCCTCTCTATGATTTCTACAGGAGCCTCCTGTAGAATACACAGAGTTTCTTGTAGGATGCGAAATTTTCCACAAATGAGAGCAAGGCTTAGGAAAGGATAACAAAAATGGAGGGATGGACAATGAAGGGTGTATGCAGCCTGGCCATGTCTTTTTCTCTTGTGTGACCCTCCTGCAACTTGCAATTTATTCAAAAGAAGTTAGGTTTTTTTTGTTTTTTTCTCTTTTTTTCCTCTTTTTTCTTCTTTTTTTTTTTGACATAGTGGGGGCGCCTCCAAGAGGTTTTCACCCTCAATTCCTGCCCTAGGCGCGTCCAAGAGGTTTTCACCCAAGGATCTTTTATTCCTTTTCTGTTTTTTTTTAATTTTCTCAGGGTATGGGTGCAGTGGAGACAAGGACCTGCTCCACTACCAACACTGTTTTTCCCAGATTCTTAATGAACTCTTGCTTGGAAAGGGGCTTCCTGTAGATCATCAATCTATGCCCATTGATAATCATTGGGATGGCTTCTTCATCTATGGGATGGATAAGGACTTTACCATTATCATTGCATTTTTATACTATATATGGTCCCAGCCATCTTGTCCTTAGTTTGCCCTTGAAATCTTTATATCTTGAATCATATAATGGTGCCCAATATCCTTGTTAGAATTGTTTTTCTTTGACATGTCTATCATGCCATATTTTTCTTTGCAGTTGGACCACCTCTGAGTGGAGTAGGGCCTGCATTCTTTATTCATCCAATCCATTTAGCTGAAGCAATCTTTCCTTTTGTGCATGGTTGAGATCTAGGTCTAACTGAGTTGCCTTCTTTAATGTGTTATATTCAAATTCTATTGATAGCAGAGCCTTTTTCCCAGGTGGTGTAAACCCTGTGGTGGTTTTCCAGGTGGTGTTATAGGACCAGGTGGCCTCAACCAATCGATCTGCCCAACCTTTTATGTTGTTTCTCACTACCTTAGTCAAAATCCCTTCCAAAGCTCTGTTAGTGACTTCCACCTGCCCATTTGCTTGTGGATGATAGGGGTGGAAGTTTTGTTCTTAATCTTGTAGTGTGTGAGTAGGTCTTCAACCAGATTGGAGGTGAATTGGCTCCCTTGATCAATGACTAACTCTCTTGGACAACCAAACATGTATAAGATATTTTCCCTCAAAAACTCAGCTACTTTTTCTTCTATTTCTACCTTGATCGCCTTTGTTTCTACCCATTTTGTCAGGTAATCAATACACATAATGATGTAAGATTTATGTTTCGAAGGAGGGTTGATAGGGCCCACAAAGTCCATGTCCCACTTCTCAAATGGCTCGAAAGTCACTTGGGGTTACAGGGTCATCTCATCCCTTGGAGCAGGTTTTCCCATCCTTTGACATCAGTCACATTGGCTGATATATCTCCTAACATCTTGATGAAGAGTGGGCCAATAGTAACGTGCTTGCAGAACTTTGAAGGCAATCCTCTTTGATGCAAAGTGGCCCCCACAAGGCCCATCATGACAGGTTAGGAGGATGTCAAAAACATCCTCCTCCCTAAAATATCACTTCAAAATCTGATCTGGGCCAAGTTTAAAAAGATTGTCCCCATTCCAAGTGAATGGGGCACTTTTCCTCATGATCTTGTTCTTCTCTTTTGAGGACAGATGTGGCAGAAAATTTGCTGAAACCAAATAATTTGCTATATCAGCAAACCATGAAGAGAGTGTTGAAATAGCAAATAGGTGTTCATCTAACATTCAATCATCCATCATTCCTTCTTCACCTGCAGATAGATCTAGTCTAGATAGGAAATCAGAAACAACATTTTCTTTACCTGGCTTATCAACAATTGTCAAATGAAATTGCTGCAATAAAAGTAACCATCTAATGATACAAGCATTTATATCTGTTTTATTCATCAAATACCTAATTTTAGCATGATCACTGTGTATAAATGTTTGATAGCCGGTGATGTAGTTTCTAAACGTGTTTACGGAATGGACTATAGCTAGGAGCTCCTTTTCAGTCATAGTTTAGTTTAATTCTACCTTGGACAGGTTTTTACTAACAAAGTATATAGCATAAGGAAACTTCTCTTCAACTTGCCCTAAGGCTACTCCTATCACTTTGTTCAAGGCATCTATGTGAATGTGGAAAGGTAGGGCCCAGTTTGGACCTCTCAAGATTGGGGCAGTTACCAGCTTACCTTTCAAGGCATCTAGAGCCTCTTGACAACTGTTAGTCCATATGAACTCAGCATCTTTTCCCAAAAGACCAAACAATGGAGAGGCTAGCTTAATAAAATCCTTAATGAATCTTCTATAATACCCTGCTAAGCCTAGAAAACTCCAAACATCTCTTACCTTTTGAGGAGGTGGGACCCTTTGGATGATAGCAATCTTGTTGGGATCCACCTGTAATCCTTGCTGAGAAATTGTATGACCTAGCACAGTCCCTTCAGTCAACAAGAATTCACATTTTTCAGGACTGAGGGATAGGCTCATTTCAGTACACTTGGCTAAAACTTTCCCCAGGTTAGTCAAAGCTTCCTAGAAATTAGAACCATAAGGGGTAAAGTCATAAATATAAATTTCCACTGAATCATGAACCAGTTCAGCAAATAGGCTCAGTGCTGCTCTCTAGAAAGTGGCAGGATCATTGCACAACCCAAAGGTACCCCATGGAAGGACTCGGCAGGCAAAGGTACCCCATGGACAAGTGAAAGTGGTCTAAGCTTGGTCTTCTAGGTTGATTTGGATCTAGTTGTACTCGCTAAACCCATCTAGGAAGAAGAAGAACTTCTTCCCTGCCAGGCCATCTAACACTTGATCTATGAAAGGCAAAGGGAAATGGTCCTTCTTGGTGGCCTTGTTTAGTTCCTGATAATCTACATAGATTCTCCACTTCCCTTTTTTCTTTGGCACTAGCACCAAAGGAGAAACCCATTCGCTGTCAGATATTGGGTAGATGAATCCTGCATCCAGCAACTATTACAGTTCTTCTTTGACAATGTCCTTGAGGGTTGATTCATCCTCCTTTGGGATTACCTGACTGGTTTACAATCTTCTTTAATATAAATGTGATGAGTACACACTGAAGGGTGGACTCCCTTCATTTCCTTATAGCTCCAACCAAAAGCATCCAAGTCATTGTTCAACAAGCTACATAGTTCTTTCTCCTGAGAGGTGGATAGGGATGAGTTGCTATTCAAGGTTTTTTCTAGGCCAAATTCCACATTCTTAACTCTGAGAGAGGTCAAATCAGCCACACAGAGATCAACTAAAGGATTGGCTTGGGTTTCTTCCACCAGCTCTTCTAAGGGAAACACAATGGGGGGTGGATTCTGAATCAAGTTCTCAATAATACCATCCTTAGTTTGTGGACCCCCCATGGTAGCCTCTACTATACACAATGGTACAAAATAGACTTCATCCTCATCTTCCTCCTCCAACTAGAGAGGTAAATCATGTTCTAGCAGAGGTTGGGCAGGAGGATAGAGGAATAGCTATTTGGACACATGTCAATTCTTGATTGCCATGCTCCCAGCTCGACAGCTGATGTAGGCATCTACAGTAGCCAACCAAGGTCTTCTTAGGATGAGAGGATACCCAGTGAGCTTTGATTTTGGTTGGAGAACTAGGAAATCAACAAGGTACTTCCAGGAATCAATAGAGACCATGACATCTTCCGCAATCCCCTTAGGGGTCACGGTGTAGCGATCTGCTAACTGCAGTACTGTTGAGGTCTTTTTTAGGGAACCCTGAAGGTTGAATTTGAGCATAGTGTCCTTGGTCATCACATTAATGGCATCCCATAGATCAATCAAGGTATGGGAGATTATGGTGCCATTGATGTGGACATCGACTATAGGACTCCTAGGGTCTAGATATTTCAGACAGATTACCTGCCCCAACATTAGGTTAGACAGTTGTCCTATGAAATTGATAGTTGTGGCATCTCTCTTACGCCTGCCATAGAAAATTTTAGGGGTGAATGTTGGCCCTTTGGCGAAATTAAGGGGTTTTAAATTTTTAGTGGGCGAATATTTTGCATCGTAGTACATTTTTACAAATCACCTCAAATAGCCCACCTTATTTTAAGGGAGAGGGTTAAAAAGGTAAATTTAGCCCTTGAAATTAGGATTTACAACCTTCCATTCGCCCATTTTCAAGAATAGGTTTTATTTAAGTGAATCCTATGGACCAAATACTATATTTATAAAAGAGGTATGGTAAATTAATAAAAATATAAATAAATGAGAAGTATGGTCAATAAAACATTTTTTTATATTTACTCCATAAGTCACCTTATATACATGCAAGGGTGTAAACAAATAGAAATATAAGTAAAGTGGAGGTATGGTAAATAAATAAAACATCTTTTTATACTTACTCAAAAGGTATGGTAAATAAATAAAAATATAAATAAACTAGACGCATGGTAAATAAATAAAACCTCTTTTATATATTTAGTCCATAACCCTCGTTCTATTTATGAAGGCTCAAGAAAGAGGTTTTATTTAAGTGAATCCTATGGGACAAATACCATAAGTCTAAATTATATTTAAGAACACTCAAAAAATGCGTTGTATTTAGGTGAAACCTATGGGCAAAATACTATGGGACAAATCAACTACCTGGACTAGAATGTTATTAATATCATGCAAAAAAATATTATTAACCCTAATATTAGTATTAATAAAAATAAAAATGGCACATGGTATTGACCCATGGTATTCACCAAAATGGCACATGGTATTGATCCATGGTATTCGCCTAGAACGTAGCTTATTTAAATGGGGGAAATAAACCAGCATAGATCCATCTTTACTCTGGATCTACTAACCCCCGAGAGGTATCAAATATCGTGATATGCAAACTAGCATAGAGTGAAAAAATATTTGATCCCTCTCAAGGCTTGGTGGATCAAGAGTAAAAATGGATGTTGGAATTTAATGTATGTTAAACATTTTAGCTTGGTTAAAATAAAAATCAATTGTTAATTTTATTAATTTTTATAAATTACTATTAGTAATTTTTTAGCTCCAGGTTTATGATAACCCATATTGACCCATGGTAATACGAAGATCTTACAAGATTTTATAATTGAGTAAAATATTCTCCATGCCTGGTGAGAGATTCGCAAAAAAATTATATGTACATATTATATTATTGATAAAATCGCCTTCCATTTTTCCTATATACCATGGAGATTCGCCCATTTATTAAACATATAAATTTAGGGGGGGTTCTTAAAATTTTCCTTTGCGCCTGCCTAGGTGCTTGAAGCACTTCTCCTTGATCATCTTGTTGTATATAAGCACATCCTTTATGGCTTGGACAAATGGTATTTTTACACATAACTGTTTCACCTCTCCCAGAATTTCAGTTTCTTCTGGGGTCAATTTTGTGTTTCCAGTTAGTCTCTCAGGAAAGGGTGGAATTACTTTTGGTTCACTTTCCTATTTTTGTTCCTCATCCTCCTTAGGAGGAGGTTGGCTATCTGGGAGAACCTTCCCAGATCGTAGGTTAAGCTCTTGAATCTCCACAACATAGGTCGGGCATGATGTTTCTCCACTATATACCTACTGGGCCTATCTGTTGTTGGGGTTCGAGTTCGGTTGAGCAAGTATTTTGGGTTGTCTTAGAGAAGCAGGAGGTAATGTTTATGGTTGAGCAAGTGGTGGAGGCAAAGGAGGGAGAGGAGAGTTATATTGGGGCCTCCTCCCTTGATGAGGTGCATTCCACTAAGGCTGTGGTTGAGCATAAGAATGAAACTAATGAGCAATTGTTGGGGCTTGGTATTGAGGAGGATAAGACCAAGGAGGGGGTGTGGACTAGGAAAGATGAGCAGGGGGTCCCCAAGAAGGCATGGAAGTGGCTTGATTAGGGTTGTAACAGCTCTGGGATGTCTCTTGCATTCCCATATGATAAGGTCTAGGTCCATGTGGCCTCCTTTGGTTCATGAAATAGAGTGGTTCAATGGCTTCTTCAACCCCTTGATATGCATCTTTGATTTCAGCCAAGGAAGGGCACTGATTTGTAGGATGGTCTTCTTCACAGACTAAACACAGTTCTATAGAGTGTAATGGACATTCATTCCTAGGATGCTTTCTAGTGTAGCTAGGACAAAAAATGGCCAAATCCCTCTTGGCTTCCTTTTGTTTCCTTTCGATATGCAAGGTATCCATTTGCATGGCAAGAGTCTGCCTCACCTCGCTCTTGAAATATTTCAGTCAATTCTGAAGTAAATTTCTAAGGGATGAACTGGACGAGGATGTACTAGCTAAAGGTTGACTTTCCCCACCTCTCTTTCTACCTGACCTGGAATGGTTTCTAAACCCAGTCTTTATGTCATCATAAGGTAGTTGGTAGATGTCTCCCCCAGCGAGCAAATGGACGATATTTAGAAGGTCTTCAGGGACCCCTCTCAGCAGTACCAACCTCAGAGATATAGGGTCAAGTGTGCACCTGGCCCTTTTATAACTGAGTTGAAACCTCTCTTCATAGTCTTCTAAAGATTCATCACTACCCATGGTCATTCAGAAGATCTCTTCCTTAGTATCCTTTGACCTGTAATAGTCCTGGTATTTGTTGTTAAAGGCTTGCTGCATCTGAGCCCAAGTTGTGATACTGCTTCCAGGTAACCCCATGAACTCATGCAAGGCTGCATCCTTGAGGGTAAAAGGGAACAGTTTCAACTTCTACTCATCTTCTGCATAGTCATAAGTTCGACAGAGAACAACAAATTCAAACAAGAAAGTATCAGGATCTTCAGTAGTCAGTCCATGGAAGTGAGGTAAGGGTGAAGGACTTATGTTTTTCATTTTTGTGTCCCCATTGGTCTCTTAGATAGGAAAGACACCTTCTATTCTTTTCCCATCTCCTCTAACATTTATGTTTTCAGCCATGGTCTCAGGAGGAATGGTTTCTTGCTCTTCTTCTGTTATAGGATATTCGTATATCTCTGGAGGTTCACCTATAGGTTCTTCTAAATCACTGCCAACAAGGAAGAAAGAAGGGTGACTGAGTGATGTGGTGGGGGTGTTGGGTAGGAATTTTCCTAAATTGTCTCTGTTCCTACGAGGCATGAAAGGAAATCTCTTTTTCTTGGTGATTTTTTGTTTCTTCTTCTACTTGTATCTGCAAAAACTAAAATGGATTGAACAAAAAATTGCAACTAAATGAAATAAGCCTTGCTAAAATGAAAATTGCAGAATTGAAATGAAAGCAAGAGATGACTAATCTAATTTGCTGAAATGAAATTGCAGAATTGAAATGAAAGCAGGAAATGCGTAATCTGCGCTTACTGAAATGAAATTGTAGAATTGAAATGGAAGCAGGAAATGTCTAATCTACACTTGCTAAAATGAAATTGCAGAATTGAAATGATAGCAGGAAATGCCAAATCCGCGCTTGCTTAAATGAAGTTGCAGAATTGAAATGAAAGAAGGAAATGTCAAATCTACTATTGCAGAATTGAAATTGCAGAATGGAAATGAAACAACTACTCTAGTTTTGCTGAAATAAACTACTTAGCAGAATGTTGTAGTAGAAAATAGAAGAAAAGCAGTAATCACAAATAATCTGACACTTTCTCGGCAGTGGTGCCAAAAAGAGTGGTGAGCTCCAGTATTGCAGCAATAATGTTGCAACTCCTAGGGCTCCCTTCTTCACTTTTATCAACCCGGTAGTTCGTAACAAACTTGGAAGCGATGGTGTTGTATGCGCAAGTAATAGCTGTTACTTGATCAGTTGGCGCAAGTTCGCTAGGTGCTTAAGCCAACTTCTACGAGTTCTCAGAAGAAGCTTTTACTGTCATGGAAGAAAGCTAATTCTATAGAGGCTATTCTACTCACAGGAAGAGAACAAAAACTGAAATGAAACACAAATCCTACCAAAGCCTAGCAAACCCTAGTTGTGCAAGAAAATAGATGGAAACTACTAAAATGGGTGTCATTAACTTCTGAATAGGTAAATGGCATTTATTCAAGCTACTTCTGAAGAGATATGGGAAGAAATCATCTTTTTGTACTTTTGAGGAATTTTATGTGGAATTATTATGCTTATGGTTTGACTATTTGTGACTGTGCAAAGGTTTGGTGGTAAAGGAGGATGTAGGTGGCTTTCGCTGAAGATGAGGAAGGTGTGGAGAGGTCCTACGAAGTCCCCCGTACCCTTCTAGAGACTTCCATTGTGATTATACTTCAAAAAATTGCTCGCATGAACTTCTACAGGAGGTTGCGGGGGATTTACAGGAGGTTCTCCAGGAGGATCTACAGGAGGAGGCTGAAAGTGGCTTTTGGAGGTTTGAAGGTGGAAAAATGGTGGGAAGAGGGAAATGAAGGCTGGATGAAGGTGTTATAGGGTCTAGGACTCTATCAATGAAGAACAGGAACGAGAGAGGGTTGGATTTGTTCAAAGGGGAAGAAAGCAATTTTTTACAAAAACGCAAAAAATAGGGAAGATTAGTGAAATGAGGCGAATGAGTGGCGAAATATTGAGAGATGAATTGCTATAGGTTGTGCTATGGAGGAATGATAAGCTGGAGTGTTCGTGAGCTGCACACTTACTTCCCAAAACTAACCTAAGCAAGAACCAAAAAGACAGAGTTTGTCTATTTTGACCTAAAATCTGACCTAAAAATAGAGACCTGCTGAACATAACTTGATGAACAGAAAATTATATGAGAAAGCCATGGTAAATGAATAATAAATGATCTAATCATGTGAATCCAAACTAATATCTACTTTTCCAACTCAAAGCATCACACTAGCAATTGCATAAATGGAAAAAACTGTTTTTTTGGTGGCAACAATAGTGCCATGACCTCAAATCATAGTGCCAAGGAGGGAGAAAGGTGGTCAAGACCTGCTGGTAGCCTTTTTGGATCTTTCTCTGTTACTACAACAAACTACTTAAGCAACTTAAAGCAAGAACAACTATTTTAACCATCAAAAGCAACCTATTTTACCAAAGCAAGATTTAACCTAAACAAAAGAAATTATCCTATGAATGCAAGCAAAAAAATATAAATACATAAAGGAGGTGATGGGAAACTTGGGTTGGGCCCTAACTCAAGATCTTTAGCCCTCTAGAAAATATCAGTGTTCGTTCAAAACTGGATTCATCTTCATTGATCAGAAAATAGTTGTTACATCACAAAACTGTCTTCAAAAAGAGTTCGAAAATGAGCTGAGTACAAGGCTATACAGAAGTGTGAAAATACACTATCAAGTGGCTAGCCTCCTTAGGGTTTAAGCCTTCTTATTTATACAAGTGGGGACTCCCAACAGTCCTCCAAAACTTAAGGAAATCGACTGCCTAAAACTGGAGATAACAACAACCCTACTTGACTTGCTCGGCTACCCCTTGGAATCATCGATGTGGGCCTTTGTACTCCAAGCTGCTAATGGAGAACTCAAGGAAGGGGTCATTGATGAAGGAGAAACCCCTCCTATAAGTCCTCAAACCTATTTTCTAGAGTTTGGCTGCCATTCTGCTCATAAATGCCTAGTCCTTGTCCAAAATTGTCCAAAAATATGCAATAAACACTCATTAGACTATGTGGCAAAGTGACTATCCCCATTCACTCTATTGACATAAATATATTCAAAAGCATGCAGAAAACTATTGAGAATGGTGGATTAAATGAAAATAATGGGAAGAATGAGCCCATATACTTACCCATTTTTGGGGCTCATCAAGAAACTTAGGAACGATGAGTGGATGGTGTAAATAGATGAGGGTGATGGATTGGCATGGCCTTGGTCTTGTTGGTGAATTTGAGAAAAGGAGGAGAAAGTCGATATTTAACTTCTTTTGACTATTTTTGACTTATTTTTTCTTTCTTTGGTGGAAACTTGTTTTTGTTCCTTGTAGATGTCGGAGAGCACCTACATTCATCAGAGAGATACATGGGGCAAGGATTTTTTTATTTTTTTCATTTTTTTCTTCTAGGCCTACTAGCCACCTCAAGGAGGTTTTCAACTAGTAGGTCTGCCTTAGTGCCTCAAAGGAGGTTTTCGCCTAGGAACTTTTTTTTTCTCTTTTTTTTTTTTTTCCCAACCCCTTGACTGTCCCATGGAGGTTTTCAATCAATGAGGCAATTTGAGGCGCCTCAAAGGGGGTTTTCACTTGAGATTTGTATTTTTCTCTTATTTTTCATTTTGTTTTGTACCCTACCCTACTTGAAAAAAAAAATTTCTTTTAAGTATAAGAATACTTCCAATATCGCTATGTGCACATCAAGATGACAAAAAAAATGATGTGTAGGTTTGAAATGTATGCTTTGACGTGTAAGTAGATTTTAGAGACCAAATGATTTGACTTTGGAAGGATCAAGCATAGTTGAAGAAAACAGTAATGCTCCATCTTATTTATTTTTTGAAACCAAACCTCAATATAACTTTGATGTCCTTGGTTTGCTTGCTTATCTGAATCATTCTTCATGTCTTCTTCTATAATGACCTTCAAATCTTCCTCTTTTCATTGATTGTTCTCTTGAATACGTGGAGGATTTTATGGTAACCATGAGAGATCTCTCTCACTCTCTGATTTTGATGTCCACTCTTCATCAAGTGCAATCCATGATTTTGTGGTCTTGTCATTTGAATCTTCTTCTTCTGGATGTGGTCCTTCAATGATATCAAGATAATATCTTTTTTGCAATGCTTTTATTCAACTATGGTGAATGCCATTGATCTCAAGAGGAGATGTTTGGAAGTGTTGTACCTCAGCATTTTAAGTGCACTGAGCTACTTCAATGTGTGGGTTTGGAAATGTTGGTACAGTTAGTTCAGTGGGAATGGATGTTTGAGATGGATGTGGTTGGGGTTGTGGTTGTGGGAGATGAATGATAGGGATAACATGGAGTTGATTATGGAGGATATTGAGGAAAATACTGAGGATATTGGGAATGGCTCCCATAAGTTGCTTTCCAACCTTGTTGCCAATATTGGTTTTGGGGTTGAGATGGCCAATGTTTCCAAGGAAAGGCTGTGTTCCAATTACATTGAGTTGGATATGCATAACCTTGAAATTGTGAATTAATCTCTTGCATCATACTAGGTTGAATAGGATGCCATGGTCCTCATGGAGCTACATAACATAGTTGCATTGGCGGTTGACTTGCTTCATTGTCGTCGTGGTAAAATGATTTCAACCTTGGTAATTATGAACAATGTTTGACATCATGTGATTCTACATGGAGAACACAAATACCAACATCTTCTTTTTCTTCATCTTGAATTCTTCACATTTCTACTTGTTTTGTTAGATTGCTAAGAATTTATGTTTTAGAATCATCAAACAAACTTCCAATTTTAGCTTGACTTACAAATATTCATGTTGATTTACCTACTCTAGCATTTCCTCTTGATATGTGTTTGCATGTTTCACAAATTTCTTCAAATGATAATTGGTATACATCACCTCTACTCATAAGAACAAGGAGATTAATCGATTCATCCCTCATTTTTCTACGTAAGAGGTTTTTTAGTGTGTCAAATGCTAAATGATATAGGTTTTCCCTCTTAACATTATACATGAACCTCTCTATTAGATCCTCAAGGCTATCATCTTCTCTTTGATTCATTCTAAATATTTCTTCTTTAAGATGATGATCTTTATATTTTTCTAGAAATATAATTTTCATATCTCTCCATGATCTTATTGAATTAATCCCTAAACTCATGAACCATTTAAGAGATCTATCCTTCAATGTTGCTAGAAACAATCTCTGTTTTTGACCTTTTGATAAGTAACCATAAGATCTACAAACAAATTAAATTCGAAGAGAAAGGTTTCCGGATCCTCTGACCTTAGACCATGAAAGTTAGGAAGAAAATATGGAGGGATTTTCTTCATGTGCACACTAACATCAATATCTTGAATGGAAAATCCAAGAGGATCTTCCCTATTGTCATAATCTCCATCCATTTCTTCTACATTCTTTGTCATCTCTTCTTATTCTACCTCGAAGAGTGTGTTATCACTCAGGTTGTTCCCTGCTTCCTAAAGGGAATACGACCGAGGTAACCACTGACCAATCTTGTAGCTACAGGTCCTAGCCTACCTGCAACTAGAGAGGGCTCTCTCTTTATAGTTTAGCTTTGTTTGATGAGTGTTTTAGGCTAGTTATAATGCATTGTTTGTTTTGAATTTGGTGGGTTGATGAATTCATATAGAACTGTGTATAGTTTTACAGGACAGTTTGTTCCATTGGGCATGGAGTTTGAGATATTTTGTGCTTTTGAAAGTGGATTTTGTGAAGACAAAGTGTTTGCTGCAAGCAAGTTAGGCATGTGTTGAAACAAATATATCAGATTTGTTGGTGAAAAATGGGGATTTTATGAGTGAAAGGCAGTTAAGAATCTTTCCACTATCCTAATGAAGAAACATGAAAGTAATGCTTAGAGCATTTAAGAATTCTTAAACAGTATTCACCATGTTAGGATAAGTTTAGACATGGAGCAATTTAAGATTCATATCTATGGCTAATCCAGCAGAAAACATATTTAGAAATAGAGATTGAGCATAGGGTGTTTGAAACAAATCCTAGGCTATTCTTTTTCTCTACTTACTAAGATTATGAAAACATAAGAGTTATGGAATAAGCAGGAAACACATACACAGTTAAGAGAAACTTATTGATTCAGCAAATGACACAGGAATTCTGCAACAAAACAGAGCTTTACATATCCATCTCCAGACAGCGTTGGAACCAGAAATCTCCATCAGCAATTTTTATTATCAAAAAGTCTTTAGTATACAACAAAGCTCTTCAGGAAGAATTGTATTACAACTGACACTCAATGCGTTATTTGAGGGGATATATATACAAAAATAGGGTATAAAATATCTTAGTGGAAAGTTATGGTGCAATAAATTGCACCACCAACTCTCTTACAAAAAGTAAATGACAACATAAATATTGCTTTTAATGTTGAGGTAGCCGACATCCTTCTGTTAGACATATTTGACTTTATGGCTCAGGAAAGTAGGCTGTAGCAGTGCTTTTAATCCTGCATTAACTTTAGCCTACTATTTGGGTGTATTGCTGAGTCATCTGTATGCTGTTTTCAGTACCTGTATGCTGATCTGCCTGCTGACCTGTCTGTTGATCTGTCTCCTGACCTGTCTGCTGATCTGTCTCCAAAAAAGGAAAAAAAAAAGTGGAATTATCTAGGCAAAACTTCCAACATTGCTTGCCACCAATCAGCTGGGGGTAGCTGATGTCTTCTCATTTTAACCACTATCTCATCTGCCTCTGTATGTCCATAAAAGTTAGGAGGGACTTCGAACATATGATTTATTTCATGTTCAATAAAGAACAGATTCTCTAGCTTGTCATAGAGGGTTTTCCCAGAGGGAGGGCCTACTTCTTCTGTGGAGCTGCTTGATGTTGTGATCTGGTTTTCAACATAATTGTTGATCCTTGTCATATATTGATTATATGACAGCAGCTGTCGTGTGCCAGTCACTAGGCTTGGCAGTCCTTTGTCCTGTAAAATAGCCATTTTAGCTCTGAATTCATCTATCTCAACCTTCATCTCCTGACATTTCCTCTCCAGTGTCTGAGTAAAATTCCTCAATGTCAGTACCTTCTTGGCTGTGAGGATTGTATATGTTCTGCTGGCTATTTGTAGAGCAGCCAATTCTTCTCTAGTGCGGTTATTGAGAAAGTGAATCATTTTGGTGGCCTGCTCAGGCATTATCCCCAGGGCTGTCCTGGCTCTCTGAATC
>APFE031069839.1:40882-59879 GCA_000404065.3 Pinus taeda
TTAGCTCCACTTGTTCAAAAATTGCTTGAATGGACCTCCATTGGTCCTGTATAGATTGGCCAATTTTGGCCCAAATTATCTTCTTTATTTCTGCTAGGGTTTTGCCTAGCATCAACTCTTTTTCTAGAGTTTTCACTTTGGCCTCCAAGGCCTTTATTGCTCTTTGCTTCTCTGCCACAATCATTTTTGATTTGTCATAACTAGCCTCCAGCTTGGCCAGTTTTTCCTTGCAATATTTATTTATGTGACTTGATTTTCTAGCTCTTTAATAGCCTTCGTCAATTCCTCCATGCCCATGCTGGATTCTGCTGCTGCTGTTGCTTCTATTGTTGCTCCAGTTGCTGATGTAGCTGTAGTAGGTGATGGAGCAGTAGGAGGGGCTGTTGTTGCTTGTGTTGGAGGGGCAGGTTCAAGGTTTGTTGAAGTTTGAGGAGGCTGGGAGGCTGATTCCCCTTGATTGTCCTATAGAGCTTTCTCTAACTCTGTCTCCATTTGTAGTATCCTTTGGTTCATGACTAGGAGCAGCTCCATAGCATTATCCACCTGTTTTTCTTGTGCAAGCTCTGCTGTGTCAGGATGGATGGTAGGAAGCAATTTTGCCTGTTTCCTCAATGCAGCTATATCATCCTCTTTTTTCTTCATAAGGGCTCTAACACCCTTTGGGTCTTTTGGGTCATGTCCCAAATCAATAATTATGTCCTCCAAAGTTTTTATTTTGTTGTCTTTCGTGGAGGAGGACAGCCTCTCCAAATCAAGCTGTCTGTTTGTGTCCTTTAGGGATTCTTTTAGCTGATGGGCCAGCATTGCCCTGTCAGCAAGTGTTGCATACACCATATCCCCAGTTTGTTTGTGCAGCTCAATTTGATACATGGGGTGTATGTCTTTAGCAAAGACCTCTAGATTTGTCCTGTAATAATCTGCTGTGGTCTTTGGATGTGGGACTTTGGGTTTTAGATGAGTGAAGATCACCTTTTCTTCCTTTAGATCAAAGGCATCCATCAATCTTTGCTTTTTGGCTGGGGTTGTGTTCAGGAATTGCTCATAGAGCTGCACCCTTAGCAACTCATTTTGTGCCTTGATCTCTTTGAAGCCCTCTTTAACTGTAGCTGGATTTTTGCCCTATTGTCTGGAGGAGGACACCTCCATAGTATGCTATTGAGCCTGTTCTAGCTGAAATGAGCTAGTGGCAGTCTGTTGGCTCATTTTTTTTCTTTGCTTTGGCTTTCTGCCTGCTCTTCACTTATGTCTCCTTCTTCTGGTTCAGGGTCTACCCTCGGCCTCTTGGCCTCTAGTTGCTGTGATGACCCTATTGGAGGCGTGATTTCTTCTCTGTCCCTCTTTTTCCCTCTCTCATCATTGAGAGGGGTCTGCAAAACTGGGTTTTGAATTTGTTCAGTTTGTTGGGGAGGGGCCTATCCTGATTGCTGGTCCTTTGAAGTACTAGGCTACCCTGTTTCTATCTCTTGTTGTTCATCCATCTTCTCCTTTCTTTTTGTTGTGGTTGTTGTTTCTGGAGCCTGCTCGATGTCCTGTGCAGCTGGGGCAGTAGAGGTGCCTTCTCCTTCTTGGACTGGTTGCTTGAACAAGACCTGTTGACAAGAGTCTAAGTCAAGAGTTTTTTCCAAGTCCTTTACATTCTGCTCCATTATTTCTTCTTGAGTCAATTCCTCTATTATTGATTCAGGCACCCATTCATCTTGATTAGCAAAATGTTTTACTTGAGGGAGTGGGAAATGCTTATAGGCTAGCAGCCTATATTTAACCCTCATGGCACTGATGAAACCTTCAGGGTCATAAGGGACCCACCAAAAGCTTCTCTTGAGTTTGATCTGTTGTCCTATTATTTGGTCAGCTTCTTGCCAACCATCTTTTGTGTTCATGGTAAATGGGCCTAGGTGGTCCCTGAACTTCAGGTTGGCTTTCTTCTTGGCACTATGAAAGTGTGTTAAATCAGAGTTTATAAGCTGTCTATAGTACTCCAGGGCAAATAGCCTCATAGGGACATACTTTGGGAGCCTGTAGGGACAAAGCTCACAGCCGTAAATTCTGATGACAGTGTGGTTTTGGTACAAGTACCAATCACCAATTTTGTAGCTTCTGGATAACTGCAATATCTTCTGCATATCCTTGGACAACCTGATAGGAGGGGTCCTCTTTAAGAGGCATGTGACTGGATACACAAACTGATCAATGAATTCACAGTATGAGTAAGGGGAATTCTGGACTTGGTGGAAGACTGAAGACCAGAAGATCACAAACCTTCTCTCACCCTATGAGTCTAGCTTCTTGATTGAGCACTGGAAGCAATGTGTCTGGTAGTACAAGAATAAGTGATATATGTATGAGGAATATTTGAATATTGCCTCCCTGTCCAGCCTTTTCAATTGATAATGTATCTTATTGGTAATGTACTTGGCATAATTGTATTTCATAGCAGGGGGATTCATAAGGCTGTATGCAGAGAGCATAACCAGCACAGTTAGATCAACATGGTTGTTTATGGTGAACCCCAGCACAGAGGTCAACATATCTACCAGTAGCTTGCCAACCTCATTGAAATTTGCATAGGAGAAAGGAGGTGGCCCAGAAGGTTGGCAGTCTGCCTTCATGAATTTCTTGGCTATGGCAGGAATGTCTGCACTAGAAAGTTTGGAGCCCTCATCTAGCAAATAGTTCATGGAGAAGGGGTATAGCAACTGGGTCGGCTAATAGTTGAGCATCTGGTTGATGGAATTTGGAGTTATATAGAAGAGGATGCTCCCAGATGGAGACTTCACAGCCCTGAGTTTCTGGTCATAGTTCTCTGCACATAGGTGGATGATTTGAGGGAAAATGTTCACTGAAGGCAGGAAGTAGGTGGGTAGATTAGATTTCCAGACCCCATACAGGTCACTGTTGTCCAAGTGACTGTTTCTTAATTGGCAACATTTCTGCAAATGGTTTCTCTCTGCCACAAAGTCTATGATGAGGGCATCACTATCCACCAGTGGTATAGCTTCTAGCTCTCTGTTAGGTGGATTTATAGGCAAAACATCTAGAGTAGCTGGAGTGGCCATTGTCTTGATTTTGTTGGTGGTTTACTATATTTCAATCTTGATGTGAATGTTGAGGAATGGCTTACTGCTCTCTGTTTGCAGTGAGCAGTTTGGTAGTGCAAGGAGGCTGTCACAGGCTCAATGAGTCTATGGGGCACTCTGTTTTGAGGAACTAGAGTGTTTTTGAGCTGGTTAGCTGGTTATTTGCAGAGAATTGCTTTAGTAGAGGTGAGGGAAATGTCAATTCAGTTCTTCTAGCCTGTGGCTTGGCTTTTTTAGTTGCTTCTTGTGAAAAACTGGTAAATTTCACCGCGGGTCACGGGTTTCCTTGAGACTTCCATCGTGTAGGGGTTTCAAAGGTTTTTTAGGTAGATTTTAGAGGTGAATTTCAACACTGTGGGTCCTTTAACTGAGTTGCTTAAGCAGGAAAACAAGATTACATGGAGAACAGTGGGCAAGAGAGGGTGCCTGCGGCAAGAATACCTAGTTTTAATGGCGTACGAGGCGTTTGCACCGGTCGAATTGTCTGAATTGCAGGTAGTTGGGTTGAAAATGGAGGCGGAAACAACTTTGGTAGATAGCTTTTGCTTTTTGACCGTTGGAGGCTGAATTTCGCTTTCAGAGGAGCTTCGGGCGTCGTAGAAAATAATGCGAAATAACGGTTTTTTGACGCCTTTTTGTGATGACGTCATCATGGGCCCAGGTACGGATAGGGTGACGTGGCAGGTGATGTGGGTGCCCAGGTGGCACTGACACGGTGGTAGGGTGGACAGGGCAACGTGGTGGCCAGGGGTGACGTGGAGGCCTGGTGGCGGCAAGGCGGGGTGACGTCACGCTGACGGGGGCATGACGTCAGCGTGGAGGGTAGGGCGGTAAGCGGTCTCCCCGGCGGGCTCTTGGGCGGTAAGCGGTTTGGAGGGGGGGGCAGCGAACAGCCCGGGAGCCTAACGCGTGGCGGGAGTACGACAGCAATACCGCCCATCCCCCGGACGCAAAAGGTCGGGCGGTTCTGGTTGAAGATCGACCACCCACCGTAGGATGGGCGGGATGGAAGATCTAACGATGGGTGACAATCTCAATTCGCCAGCGCTTTAATAGCGGGGGACCTGCCCAATTATAAAATTAGTGTTTAATAAATCAGGCACGGGGTGGGTAGAAACCTTAGGTTTTTTGGGTTTTATGGGTTTTAAACGCGCGTTTATATTTACAAGCTTTTCATTTAAAAAACTTTATAATAACCGGGCTTAGGGTGGAGGAAAGGGGGAAAAGGGTAAATGAGGGAGGGGAAGTTGATTTTTTTGCCTTTTAACCATAGTTTGCCAACCCCATAGTTTTTTTTGGATGATTTGAGGGCTAATACTAACCCTTGGGGGGTTAATATTTCCCAAGGAAGGGATATTTAGCTCTAGTGCTAAGGGGAGGGTATTTATAGATTTTCTTGGGAGATTTTCATTGGATTGTAATAGATTTAAGGGAAGGGGGGAGTTAGGGAGCTAGATAATATGTTAGTGATTAATATGGTTTGTGAGGTGAATGAAGGGGTAAAGCAAAGTTTTCATAAGTGAAACTTAACTTAGGATTTCTGAGGATAAATGAAAATGATGAAAAATGATGTTTTTACACAAGAAATGTGGCTTCTTTTCATGCTTGAATTTCATGGCTTGACCAAGTGGTTTGTGATGTAATGGAGTGGAACTGGACATCCGAGCAGATCTCAAGGCCTTGGGAGTGTTAGTAAGAAATGATTTTTGGGGGAAACTGGGGAAGTTAGACATGCTTCCAATGTTTGTCCTCCACTCTTTGTTTTTGATGCCCCCACCCTGAGTGGCATAAGTTTTCACACTTAATAGGCCAATTGGTGATGGCTCTCCATTTCTGCAACCTTGCACTTCTTACCCATCCTAGTAATCCTAACATTTTTTCTTCATTAAGGTGGGTGAACTTGAATTACCAAACCCTGATTTCCCTCTTTTTCTTTTGACTGCCCTCCTATCTAAAATCTACCCTTATTTCTTCCAAGGCCCTAGATTGAGCAGTTGGGCACCTTTATTTCTCTACCTAGCTAGTCATCTGCCAAGCTTGAGCTATTTGGTCAGGGAACATTCTCTATTCTATAGCAACTAATTTAACCATGGCATGGTCCAGTTTAGATTGTTGGGCCATCCATCAAGTGTGATTAGCAGTAGTACTTGGAAATCATGATACTGCCAAATGGGCTTAGTAGTGGCATTTTGACTGGCCACTTTCCTGGTCTTTAGTTTGGGGTTCATTTTCACTTTTCTCTTGACCACTTGATTTTCTTGCCCTTTGATTATTCTTTTAAGGCATACCCTCTTTTCATTTTTTGATTTTTTGTAGTATGTACACAAAATATGGAACCTTTGCAACCTGCAATGATGAACATATTTAGCCCTTCCACTGTCAATCATGAAAGATGAAGCCTATTGGTATAGGAACCTAACAATGGCTCCACTTGGGGATGGATTTACCTGGTGGAAAGCCAAGAACAGCAGGTCAGATAGCTTTAATTTCTTCCTCTCTTTGTAGTGAATTTGCTCTAGTATTGCCACCTTTGATCTGCAATTAGTGAGATGGTATGCAATGCTTCATGACCTCTTTAGGACAACAATAAATATTTCATGACTTGCTAGCCTGTATCATTGCCTATCATTGGTTTTCTGTTTTGAAGACCTTGCTCACTTCTGTTCATCTGAGCTTTCTCCAGCATCTATGTCATCTTGATGTGGTTTTGCTAATCTTTCTTCAAAATCTATTGTAGTTGCTCTTCTATATATCTACTGAAAAAAGGAAAAAAGTACTTGAAAGTATAGACATTTATGTACAATATGGGGCCATCCTATGCTTATGTATCATGGTAGTGCTTGAGCATTCTCCCATTCACTGGGCCTTCATCATTGTTTGACTTATCTAGACTCTTGAGAAAGAAGGTATTGTTACCTTGCACAGCTTGAATTATGAATGGCCCTTTCCACAGAAAGTCAAACTTGCCATGCTTTCCTTTGTCTTCCCTCCTAGAGTCCCATTTCAGTACTTTGTTACCTATGAAAAAGTCCTCAACCTTTGTTCTTTTGTCAAACACCTTTTTGAGCTTTTCCTGTAGAACTTGGGTCCTATGATACACTTCTTCCCTTGTTTGTTGTAAGTGGATTGTCTGATTGATCCTTCTCTGGATATCGTTGGGTTCAACCTGTATTTCTTGTAGCAATTTGATTACAGGGATCCCAAGGGAGGATGGGAACACAACTTCTAGGCCATATACCAATTCATATGGGCTAGTACCAATAGATCTTTTTGTGGTCAATCTATCTGCCCATAGTGCATTCACCAACTTTTTATGCCAATTCTTTTTGTTCTCCTCCAAGACCTTTTTAATGATGTTGATCAGGCTTTTATTGGAGGACTCGGCTAGGCCATTGCCTTGAGGGTAATAGGTTGTTGAGTGACCTAGGGTGATATGATATTTGTGATAGAAGCTGATCATTTTCTTGGATTTAAAGGCAGCTGCATTATCTGTTATGATTTTCTCTGGGCAGCCAAATCTGGACAGGATATTGGTTTCTAGGAATTGTATGATAATTGAATCATTTGCTTGTCTACAAGGTATAGCCTCTATCCGCTTGGTTAAGTAATTAGTAGCTGTCAGGATCCATCTACACTGGTCTGAGGATAAAAGGTGTATTTCTCCAATGAAATCTAAACCCCATTGTTGAAATGGTTTTTCAGTTGAAATGGGCCTGAGGGGTAAGGGAAGCACCTTCTTCTTCCCTTCAAAGATCTGACATTTATGACATGACATTACAAACTTTTTTGCATCAGAGAACAGGGAGGGCCAATAAAATCCAGCCCTTAGGATTTTGTCAGTTGTGGATTTCTAGTATAAGTGTCCTCCACAGTCTCCTGCATGAAATTCTCTGAGGACCTTATCAGCTTCATCTGAAGTCAGGCAGTTGAGTAGGACACCTTTATGATTTTTCCAAAATAACACATTGTCTATGATACAAAATTTTGCAGCCTTCAGTTTTAGGAATCTGTTCTTGGTTCTGGATAACCCTGGAGGAGCTTGCAGGTTTAGTAATACAAAACATATGTCAGTATACCAAGGTGATTCTAGAAAGTCTTCATTGATCTGTGGAGTTGCCATCTCCTGTTCGTTATCCAGTTCATTTATGTCAAGGGCTTCAAAGTTAGTCTCAGTCATTAGCTTAGCTAGCCCTTGTCCTTTTATAAGCTTTGTTGGTTTGATTTCTATATCATATTCCATAATATTGGCAATCCATTTACCCCTCTTGCCTTCCATTCCTTCTTGGGTTAAGATATCTTTGACTACTGCATTGGGCACATATGCAATTATGTGAGAGTACAGAATGTAAACTCTGAAATCCTTGATGGCTTTTACCAGGGCATATGCTTGTTTTTCCATGATTTTGTACTTGAGTGGGACATCCCTGAGGGCTCTACTGAAAAAGGCGATAGGTTTTTCACATCCCAAGTCATCCTTTTGCAGTAGGACAGCAGCAATTGTGTTTTCAGAGG
Organism: Pinus taeda; assembly: GCA_000404065.3. NCBI lineage: Eukaryota > Viridiplantae > Streptophyta > Pinopsida > Pinales > Pinaceae > Pinus > Pinus taeda. Next base: position 48,472 of record APFE031069839.1, read on the forward strand.
CAAAGGAGAAGATTATAAAGTCTCTATCAAAACTAGGGCTTGTAAGCACAAGAGTTTTTGTCAAGGCTATCTTGATTTCTTCAAAGGCTTGTTTAGCCTCAATTGTCCATTTGACTTTGGCATCTTTCTTGAGCATATTTTTCAACCATCTTATCAGCTCAGCCAAGTTGGGGATGAATCTTCTTAGGAAATTAATCTTCCCCAAAAAGGCTTGTAACTCCTTGATGTTTCTTGGATGGGGGACTTGCAGGATAGCCTGAATCCTATTAGGGTCAATTCTTATGCCATCGTTTGAAATTATGTGACCAAGGAGTTTTCCTTCTCCTAGGCCAAATAGTGATTTGTTTGGGTTTAAAGAAATGCCATACTTTCTGCAAATTAAGAACACTTGTCTGAGGTGTTTTAAATGCTCCTGGTCTGATTTTGAGAAGGCTGTTAGATCATCAAGGTAGATGACTAAGAAATCATGGATTTCTTTGGCAAAGGCTATATCCATTGCCCTTTGAAATGTGGCTCCATCATTCTTGAGTCCAAAAGGCATTTTGACATATTTGAAAGTTCCCCAAGGTGTGGTGAAGGCAGTCTTATCCTGGTCGTCTGGGTGGACTAAGATTTGATTGAATCCTGAGAAGCCATCCAATAATGAAATCCTTGAAGCTCCCACTACCCTTTGCAAGATGTGGTCCATTTTTGGCAGGGGGTAGTGGTCTTTGAGAGAGACTTTGTTTAAATTCCTCAGATCCACACAGAGTCTTATCTCCCCTGTTTTCTTTCTTGTTGGTACAAGGTTAGAAATCCATTCAGAAAACCTTATGGGAGCAATTATCCCAGCTTCATACATTCGTTTTACTTCCTTCTCTATTAAGGGAAGAAGTACTGGATTGACTCTTCTCAGCTTCTGTTTAAAGGGTTTTTGGTTTTCTTTCAGGGGTATTGTGTGCTGGATTATTGTAGTATCATAGGACTTAAGGTCCTCATAGCTCCAGGCAAATACATCCTGAAACTCTTTGAACAGTTTGATATATTCTGGCTTCTTATCCGGGGGTAGGGTTCTAGAGAGTTTAATCATTTTGGGATTTTCAGTGGTCCCAATGTTACACTCCTCTATTTCTGCATTAATGGGTTGCATCTTTGGTTTTTTAGAAAGATCATTTGAATCAAAGATGTCTTCTAAAGGAGCAAGACCTGTAGGCAAGAAATTGTCCTTTAACTGAATTACCTTTGTTTCTTCTTCATTAATTTCATCCAGATCAGCCATTTTTAGCTTCTGCAGATTGGCAGGGTCAAAGGTTGTAGGATGTAATATCCTATCTATTGTTTCAGCTGATATACTGGTGTTTAGTTCATCCTTTTGGTCTTAATCCTCCTTAATGCTTGTGTCAATGTTTAAGTTTGAGAATTCCTCCTTCATGGTTAAAAAATTATTTATCTGAGTATCATTCTCAAATACCTGCCAATTATTTACATTGTCTAGAACAGAGGGATTGTGTTTGATTTTAGCAGTGAATTGGTGGTTAGGCCCAAAAGGAAGCTTACACGTACTTGCAAAGGTTGCCAGACTGTGAGCATGTAAGTTGTGGTTCCTAGGTATTTTGGTGAGCTGGCATTCTAGGAAGTTGTTGAGCAAGTCCGTTACAGCCAACCTATAAGACCTCAACCTGGGATCATTTGTAACAAAGTTTCCCTTTATCTGTTGGATAATGAGGTATGAATCCCCCAATATGGAGACTTTGGTCACTCCTAGATTCTTTATCAGTTTGAGACCTAGTAGGAGGGCTTCATATTCTACCATGTTATTTGTGCATCTGAACTTAGCCTATAGGCATGACCTAGAGCATGGTCATTTTGAGTATTGTGTATCCATATCCCTGCTCCTGCTCCAAGCTTATTTACTGACCCATCAAATTCTAAATACCACCAGGTTTCTTGGTCATCATTGGTCTCAATTGATTTACAGACCTATTCAGTCTCAATTGATTTGTAGGTTTGTTCAATAGGCAAATCTAGTTTTGGTAATTCTTGTGACTTGTCAGTAGACTCTGCTGTTTTAATGAGACCAGTGATTTGTTGTTCAGTAATAATGGATAATTCATTGACATGCCTGGTTTCCTTTGTCTCCAGGAGCTTGAGCTCAGCTTTGGGGCACATATCAGCATTGTATAGTATGAAGGAGTCCATATCTGAATGGATGGAGTAGATTGGGAAATTTTGAGGTTTATCTTGACTGCTGACCACATATTTCATGAGTGTCTCTCTGTAAAGTCTCTTTGGCTGGCCAAAGACTGAAATTGTGGCATATGACATGTCTAGTTGCAAGGATCCTTAGAGTTTGGCACCCCAAGATCTTGATAGAAGCATACCATATTTAGGTGGAATGTCTGCCACTACTACATCCATCAGAATTGTTTTTGCTGGATATTGGATTAGGGACACAAAGAGGTCCTTCATTAGGCCTAAGCATCTAACCTGGCTGGAATCAAATGAAAATAAGTCTTTATAGGGTCTGGTGATGTCTAGACCAAGTTTCTCCATTACTGACTTAGGCATGAGGTTATGAGAGGCCCCTGAGTCAAACATGGCATTGTGCAATACTTTGTCATGAATGTTTAGGCTTACATAGAATGGAGGAGTTCCTCCATCCCTTGATTTCCCATTGACTTCTGAGCCAAAAATCAGTTCTGGTTGGTCATCCAGAATGTTGACTGCATCCCTATTTTTTGGTACTTGTAATGATCTATTAATTTGTTGTGTGAAGACCTCATGTTTGGCTAGTTTAGACAGAGGGATTGCAATTTTCAGTTTGCCAATTTTTGTTTCAAGATTGAATGGTTTCTCCATCTGAACTTTTATATTATGAGCAACAAGTTTTTCTTTTTCTGCTGAATTTTGGGTGAGCATGTCCTGCTGAGGCATATTTTTTTGGGATAAGTTTGGGTTGGCTCTGTTTTCTAGAGGTATGCCCAAACTCTCTGTTGGAAGAAGTGGTTTGGATGTAGGTTTTTCTGGAGGTTGTCTTTCAGATACATCTTCCACTGTAACCTCTTTTTGGGGTCTTTTATCTGAGGACTCTGTTAAGACAGCTTTGTCATTGGATTTCTTGGGCTGTTTGTTGTTTTCTTGTTTGGTATTTTCAGGTACATCTATGGTTCTACTTCTTAGCTTGTACTATTTGTGTACTTCATAGACTGTTGTGTCATACCCTTCTCTGAAATCAAATGACTCACCTGATTTTGCCTGGAATTGTTTGTAATTTTGGGCTTGTTGACAATCTTGGGTTTGTTGATCATCTTGTGTCAAGAATACTTGTTCTTCACCATCCAAACCCATTAAGTTGATGTGGGGATCCTCTATTTGTTCACTAGTGGTTGAGGCCTCTGCATAATTCTCTTGAAATGGAGGTCTGATGTTCTGATCAGGACTAGTTCTCCCAGCATTTGGGTTTTGGTTTTTTCTAAAATTTGGATTCCTTGTAGTATTGCTTGTTTGTCCTTCCCAAGAGGACTTTCTCTCCATGGTCTCAACTCTATCTCCCAACCTCTCCATACCCTTCATGATTGCATCTAGCTTTTGATCAAAGGTTGAGGGTTCTTCTTTGAAAGTTATTCTCCTCTCATTTTTTGCTTTTGTTCTCTTGGCAATCAGGTTTGCCTCCACACTTACAGCTATATTCTGCATGTCTGCAAGACTTGGAGGTGCTCTTTCTCTTAGTTGATATGCCGTGTTTGGGTCAAATCCATCCGGAAATTTGATCAAGGTTAGATCAGGAGGAGGTCTCAGGCTTTGAGGGATAGCATTATATACATTGTTAAACCTAGCACAGTAATCTTGAACTGTCTCTTTTGGGCCCCTCTTCAGATTATCATACTCTGTCAGTATGTGAAGGGGGTCTTTCTTCTTTTCCCACCTGTTTAAAAAATTTAGGTATAAGGCATCAGGATTGACTATAGAATTTTCAGCCAGAGACCTGAACCAATTCCTTACATCCCCTGTCAAACTTTGCACAAAAATTTTCATTCTTACATCTTCATCATCAATCTCATAGTTCTCAAAATAGTCCTGCATCCTCTTAGTGTGTTGTTGGGCAGTATAAGTGCTAGTTCCATCAAGGTAAGTGATTTTTCCTTGATAGTCTTGGGGCATTGCCCCTGGGTTTGCAGGCAGGACTAAAGGATCATATCTAGCCATATTGGCAAGGATAAAAGGAGTACCAAGAAGGAGTGGGATAGTAGGGACAACAGGGATAGCAGGGATAACAGGAGTGAGGTGTGCAGGGGATGGGGGAGTGGGGAAACTGCCTTGGGAGGTGGATGAGGAGCTAGGATATGCTGGGGTAGGGTGAGGATAAACTGATGGTTTGACAGGAGTGGGAATATAGCTCTGCTGATTTGGTTCAGTATCTGAATCTGAGAGCTCTCTTAGCTGCTCTTGTTTCTTTAAGATTTTGGGGATTAAATTAGGGTTTTCAAAGATAGTTGGGGGATTAGGGTCAGGATTGGACCTAGTGAAATGAGATTTCTTCTTTTGAGCCATCTTCTTAGTTTTTCTTTCCTTAACACCCTATGATAAGACTTTTTAAAGAGGAAGCTCAATTCTTTTTACTTGGTATTTGACCTAAGTTCCCAAGTGGAGTCGCCATTTATGTTAACACTCAGGTTGTTCCATGCTTCCTAAAGGGAATACGGCCGAGGTAACCACTGACCAATCTTGTAGTTACAGGTCCTAGCCTACCTGCAACCAGAGAGGGCTCTCTCTTTATAGTTTAGCTTTTTTTGATGAGTGTTTTAGACTAGTCATGATGCACTGTTTGTTTTGAATTTGGTGGGTTGGTGGATTCCTTTAGAACTGAAGTATAGATTTACAGGATAGTTTGTTCCATTGGGCAATGGAGTTGAGATATTTGACCTTTTGAAAGTGGATTTGTGAAGACAGAGTGTTGCTGCAGAGAAGGTTAGGCATGTGTGAAATAACTTATCAGATTTGTTGGTGAAATTGGGGATTTAGTAAGTGAAAGGCAGTTAAGAATATTTCACTATGCTAATGAAAAAACATGAAAGTGTTGCTTAAGAGCAATTAAGAATTCTTAAACAGTATTTACCATGTTAGGATAAGTTTGGACATGAGCAATTAAGAATTCATATCCATGGCTAGTCCAGCATAAAACATATTTAGAAATAGAGATTGAGCATAGTGTGTTTGAAACAAATCCTAGGCTATTCTTTTTCTCTACTTACCAAGATTATGAAAACATATAAGTTATGGAATAAACAGGAAACACATACACAGGTAAGAGAAACTTATTGATTCAGCACATGACACAAGAATTCTGCAACAAAAACAAAGCTTTACATATCCATCTTCAGACAGCGTTGGAACCAGATATCTCCATCAGCAATTTTTATTATCAAAAACTCTTCAGTATACAATAGAGATCTTCAGGAAGAATTGTATTACAACCGACCCTCAATGCGTTATCTGAGGGGATATATATACAAAATAGGGTATAAAATATCTTAGTGGAAAGTTATGGTGCAATAAATTGCACCACCAACTCTCTTACAAAAAGTAAATGACAACATAAATATAGCTTTTAATGCTTAGGTAGCCGACATTCTTCTGTCAGACAGATTTGGCTTTATGGCTCTGGAAAGTAGGCCGTAGCAGTGCTTTTAATCCTGTGTTAACTTTAGGCCTGCTATTTGGGTGGATTGATGACTCATCTGTATGCTGCTTGCTGTACCTGTATGCTGACCTGCCTGCTGACCTGTATGCTGACCTGCTTGCTGATCTTTCTCCAAAAAGGCAGAAAACAAAGTGGAATTATCTAGGCAAAATCTCCAACATTACTTGCCACCAATCAGCTAGGGGTAGCTGATGTCTCCTCATTTTGACCACTGTCTCATCTGCCTCTGTATGTATGTAAAAGTTAGGAGGGACTTCAAATAGATGATTTATTTCGTGTTCATTAAAGAATAGATTCTCCAGCTTGTCATAGAGGGTTTGCCCAGAGGGGGGCCCTACTTCTTCTGTGGAGTTGCTGGATGCTGTGATCTGGTTTTCAACATAATTGTTGATCCTTGTCATATACTGATTATATGATAGCAGCTGTCTTGTACCAGTCACTAAGCTGGGTAGTCCTTTGTCCTGTAAAATAGCCATTTTAGCTCTGAATTCATCTATCTCAACCTTCATCTCCTGACATTTCCTCTCCACTGTCTGAGTAAAATTCCTTAATGTCAGCACCTTCTTGGTTGTGAGGATTGTATCTGTTCTGCTGACTATTTGTAGAGCATCCAATTCTTCTCTAGTGCGGTTATTGAAAAAGTGAATCATTTTGGTGGCCTGCTCATGCATTATTCCCAGGGCTGTCCTGGCTCTTTGAATCTCTACGTGAGCTACCTCTATTAGTTCCACTTGTTCAAAAATTGCTTGAATGGACCTCCATTGGTCCTGTATAGATTGGCCAATTTTGGCCCAAATTATCTTTTTTATTTCTGCTAGGTTCTTACCTAGCATCAACTCTTTCTCTAGAGTTTTTACTTTGGCCTCCAAGGACTTTATTTCTCTTTGCTTTTCTGCCACAGTCATCTTTGATTTGTCATAACTAGCCTCCAGCTTGGCCAGTTTTTCGTTGGCAATATTTATTTCTGTGACTTGATTTTCCAGCTCTTTAACAGCCTTCATCAGTTCCTCCATTCCCATGCTGGATTTTGCTACTGCTGTTGCTTCTACTGTTGCTCCAGTTGCTGATGTAGCTGTAGTAGGTGCTGGAGCAGTAGGAGGGGCTGCTGTTACTTGTGCTGGAGGGGCAGGTTCAAGTTTTGTTGAAGTTTGAGGGGGCTGGGAGGCTGATTCCCCTTGCTTGTCCTGTATAGCTTTCTCTAACTCTGACTCCATTTGCAGTATCCTTTGGTTCATGACTAGGAGCAACTCCATAGCATTATCCACCTGTTTTTCTTATGCAAGCTCTGCTGTGTCAGGATGGATGGTAGGAGGCAATTTTGCCTGTTTCCTCAATGCAGCTATATCATCCTCTTTTTTCTTCATAAGGGCTCTAACACCCTTTGGGTCTTTTGGGTCATGTCCCAAATCAATAATTATGTCCTCCAAAGTCTTTATTCTGTGTCTTTCGCGGAGTAGTACAGCCTTTCCAAATCAAGCTGTCTATTTGTGTGCTTTAGGGATTCTTTTAGCTGATGGGCCAGCATTGCCATGTCAGCAAGTGTTGCATACACCATATCCCCAGTTTGTTTTTGCAGCTCAATTTGATCCATGGGGTGTATGTCTTTAGTAAAGACCTCTAGATGTGTCCTGTAATAATCTGTTGTGGTCTTTGGATGTGCGACTTTGGGCTTTAGATGAGTGAAGATCATGTTTTCTTCCTTTAGATCAAAGGCAGCCATCAATCTTTGCTTTTTGGCTGGGGTTGTATTCAGGAACTGCTCATAGAGCTGCACCCTTAGCAACTCATTTTGTGCCTTGGTCTCTTTGAAGCCCTCTTTAACTGTAGCTGGATTTTTGCCCTGTTGTCTGGAGGAAGACACCTCCATAGTATGTTGTTGAGCCTGTTCTAGCTGAAATGAGCTAGTGCCGGTCTGTTGGCTCGTTTGTTTCTCTTTTCTTTGGCTTTCTGCCAGCTCTTCACTTATGTCTCCTTCTTCTGCTTCAGGGTCTACCCTCGGCCTCTTGTCCTCTGGTTGCTGTGATGACCCTGTTGGAGGTGTGATTTCTTCTCTGTCTCTCTTTTTCCCTCTCTCATCATTGAGAGGAGTCTGCAAAACTAGGTTTTGCATTTGTTCAGTTTGCTGGGGAGGGGCATGTCCTGATTGCTGGTCCTTTGAAGTGCTAGGCTGCCCTGTTTCCACCTCTTGTTGTTCATCCATCTTCTCCTTTCCTTTTGTTGTGGTTGTTGTTGCTGGAGCCTACTGGATGTGCTGTGCAGCTGGGGCAGTAGAGGTGCCTTCTCCTGTTTGGACTGGTTGTTTGAACAAGACCTGTTGACAAGAGTCTAAGTCAATATTTTTTTCCAAGTCCTTTACATTCTGCTCCATTATTTCTTCTTGAGTCAATTCCTCTACTATTGGTTCAGGCACCCATTCATCTTGATTAGAAAATTGTTTTAGTTTAGGGAGTGGGGAATGCTTATAGGCTAGCAGCCTATATTTAACCCTCCTGGCACTAATGAAACCTTCAGGGTCATAAGGGACCCACCAGAAGCTTCTCTTGAGTTTGAGTTGTTGTCCTAGTATTTGGTCAGCTTCTTGCCAACCATCTTTTTTTTTCATGGTGAATGGGCCTAGGTGGTCTGTGAACTTCAGGTTGGCTTTCCTCTTGGCACTATGAAAGTGTGTTAGGTCAGAGATTATAAGCTGTCTATAGTACTCCAGGGCAAACAGCCTCATAGGGACATAATTTGGGAGCCTGTAGGGATAGAGCTCACAGCCATAAATTCTGATGACAGTGTGGTTTTGGTATAAGTACCAATCACCAATTTTGTAGCTTCTGGATAGCTGCAAGATTTTATGCATATCCTTGGACAATCTGATAGGAGGATTCCTTTTTAAAAGGCATGTGACTGGATACACAAACTGATCAATGAATTCACAATATGAGTAGGGGGAATTCTGGACTTGGTGGAAGACTGAAGACCAGAAGATGACAGACCTTCTCTCACCCTGTGAGTCGAGCTTCCTAATTGAGCATTGGAAGCAATCTATCTGGTAGTATAAGAGTAAGTGATAGATGTATGAGGAATATTTGAATATTGCCTCTCTATCCAGTCTTATCAATTGATCATGTATCTTATTGGAAATGTACTTGGCATAATTGTATTTCATAGCAGGGGGCTTCATAAGGCTGTATGCAGAGAGCATGACCAGCACAGTTAGATCAACATGTTTATTTGTGGTGAACCCCAGCACAGAGGTCAGCATATCTACCAGTAGCTTGCGAACCTCATTGAAATCTGCATAGGAGAAAGGAGCTGGCCCAGAAGGTTGGCATTCTGCCTTCATGAATTTCCTGGCTATGGCAGCAATGTCTGCACCAGAGAGCTTGGAGCCTTCATCTAGCAAATAGTTCATGGAGAAGGGGTATAGCAACTGGGTCTGCTTGTAGTTGAGCATCTGGTTGATGGAATCTGAAGTTATATAGAAGAGGATGCTCCCAGATGGAGACTTCACAGCCCTGAGTTTCTGGTCATAGTTCTCTGCACATAGGTGGATGATTTCAGGGAAAATGTTCACTGAAGGCAGGAAGTAGGTTGGTAGATTAGATTGCTAGACCCCATACAGGTCACTGTTGTCCAAGTGACTGTTTCTTAATTGGAAATATGTCTGCAAGTGGTTTCTCTCTGCTAGAAAGTCTGTGATGAGGGCATCATTTTCCACCAGTGGTATAGCTTCTAGCTCTCTGTTAGGTGGATTTATAGGCAAAACATCCAGAGCAGCTGGAGTGGCCATTGTCTTGCTTTTGCTGGTGGTTTACTGTAATTTAAGCTTGATGTGAATGCTGAGAAACAACTTACTACTCTCTGTTTGCAGTGAGCAGTTTGGTAGTGCAAGGAGGCTGTCACAGGCTTAATGAATCTGTGGGGCACTCTGTTTTGAGGAACCAGAGTGTTTTTGAGCTGGTTAGCTTGTTATTTGCAGAGAATGCCTTTAGCAGGGGTGGGGGAACTTTGTCAATTCAGTCTTCTAGCTGGTGGCTCGACTTTTTTTAGTTGCTTTTTGTGGAAAATGGTAAATTTCACAGAGGGTCACAGGTTTCTTCGAGACTTTCGTCGTGCAGGGGTTTTAGAGGTTTTTTAGGTAGATTTTAGAGGTGAATTTCAACAATGTGGGTCCTTTAGCTGAGTTGTTTAAGCAGGAAAATAGGATTGCAAGGAGAACAGTGGACAAGAGAGGGTGCCTGCGGCAAAATACCTGGTTTTAATGGCGTACGAGACGCTTGCACCGGTCGAATTGGCTGAATTGCAGGTAGTTGGGTTGATAATGGAGGCGGCAACAACTTTGGCGGATAGCTTTTGCTTTTTGACCGTTGTAGGTTGAATTTTGCTTTCAGAGGAGCTCCAGGCGTCGTAGAAAATAATGCGAAATAACGGTTTTTTGATGCCTTTTAATGCATTTTTGGCATATTGGCGCCTTTTTGTGATGACGTCATGCTGACGTCATCATGGGCCCGGGTACGGATAGGTGACGTGGCAGGTGACGTGGGTGCCCAGGTGGCACTGACACGGTGGCAGGGTGGACAGGGCGACGTGGTGGCCAGGGGTGACGTGGAGGCCTGGTGGCGGCAAAGCGGGGTGACGTCACGCTGACGGGGGCGTGACGTCAGCGCGGGAGGAAAGTGGTAAGTGGTTTCCCCGGAGGGGTCCTTGGCGATAAGCTGTTTGGAGGGAGGGGCAGCGAACAGCGCGGGCGCCTGATGCGTGGCGGGGGTACGGCGGTAATACCGCCCATCCCCCGGACTCAAAAGGTCAGGCAGTTGTGTCGGAAGATCGACCGTCCACCGTTGGATGGGCAGGGTGGGAGATCGCACGGTGGGCGGAGATTGTGATACGCCGCCACGTTATGCCATGGGGACCCGCCAATTATTACAATATATTTAATTACATCGGGCGCACGGGGTGGGTAGAAACTTTAGGATTTCGGGTTTTATACGCGCATTCCATTTAAAAGTTTTTTGTTCAAAAACTTTATAATAAAACGGGTTTAGGGCGGAGGAAAGGGGAAAAAGGGTAAATGAGGGCGGGTAATTTGATTTTTTTGCCTTTTAACCATAGTTTTTTGCCAAACCCATAGTTTTTAGGATGATTTGAGGGCTAATACTAACCCTTGAGGGGTTGATATTTCCCAAGGAAGGTTTTATGGCTATAGCACTTGGGGGAGGGTATCTATAGGTATTTTTTTTTTGGGAGACTTTCAACTAGATTGCAATAGGATTAGGGGTAGGGGGGAGTTGGGGAGTTAATTAATGATTAGTATGGTTTGTGAGGTGAATGAAGGGGTTAAGCCAAGTTTTAAATAAGTGAAACTTAACTTAGGATTTTGAGGATAAATGAAAATGATGAAAAAGGATGTTTGACACAAGAAAGATGGCTTCTTTTCATGTTTGAATTTCATGGCTTGACCAAGTAGTTTGTGATGTAATGGAGTGGAACTGGACACCTGAGCAGATCTCAAGGCCCTTGGGAGTGTTAGTAAAAAATGATTTTTTGGGGGAAATTGGGGAAGTTAGACATGCTTCCACTGCTTATCCTCCACTCTTTGTTTTTGATGCCCACACCCTGAGCGGCATAAGTTTTTTCACTTAATAGGCCAATTGGTGATGGCTCTCCATTTCTGCAACCTTGCACTACTTACCCATCCTAGTAATCCTAACATTTTTTCTTCATTAAAGTGGGTGCACTT
>APFE031069839.1:60558-75186 GCA_000404065.3 Pinus taeda
TATGGAACCTTTGCAGCCTGCAATGATGAACATATTTAGCCCTTCCACTGTCAATCATGAAAGATGAAACCTATTGGTATAGGAACCTAACACACACAACACTCAAAAAGTTTATAAATACCAAAATACAACTTTGCTTATGATAAGTCTATAATTACTATTACTATTGTAACTCCCCATACATACATACATACATACATACACAGACACACACAGACACAGACACACACATATAAATTATATTTTTTAATATAAATACTTGATAAACGTTGATACACATGCAATTCATAATAAATATTTTAAATATAATTTTTTAATATATTTGGGGAATATAAAGATTAAAAAAAATAATTAAATAATATTATAATTTTATTTTAATTATTATTGGTTATTAAAATAATCAATAATGTGATTAACATATATACAATCTTAAAAGCTATGTAAGCAATATTCTCAATGGGGAAATTTACTATCCTTCTATAAAATATTTTTTAATTTTTAATAAAAGTTGTTTATAAATCATAGCTATTAATAAAATATGCTCAAAAGATCTTGTAAAATTCACTCATGTAAAACTTCCTTATATAACTATTTTTCTTTTTATTAATTAAATAAATTTATAAAATAATAAGAAAAAACTTAGCTATTTTTTAATCTCAACTTTTTATCTATAATCACTATTTAAAAATATTTCAAAATATTTTATAAATGTTAAAATCAGCTAAACTACCATATAATAATTATATATAGTTAAATTCAAATTTTATAAATTTTATTTAAAATCAACCTACCTCATTTTCTAAAATTATTAATATAAACTCATAAAACATAATATAAATATTAAACTTGAAATAAATCAAAATTTTAAAATAATAACAATTGCGTTTAAATATCTATAATTTTGGGAAAAGGAAATATGAAATAATTAGTTATATTTAAGTATATATGTATATGTATGGATGTAAAAGTTTAATTTGATAAAAAAATATTATTATTTATTATGTTCACGTCCGTTGCTGTCAGCTAAATAAAGTAAAGGTTAAGGTGTAAAATAAAGCTAGGGAGCATGGAATGATTCTTTGTTGTCAGCTAAATAAAGTAAAGGTGAAAGTGTAAAGTAAAGTTAGTGACCAGGGAATGATGAGTCGGCATTTTTTTGTTACGCTCTGTTTTTTAAAAATTTATCAAATATAATAAAAAATTAGTCTGGACCAAAATGATTGAAATGCGCATTAAAGTTAGTCAAAGTATCAAATTTGACGGGTGTTTCAAATCTAAAATTCTTACGTGCGTTTCCAACATTGATGTATGATTTTGTTATTGGGTTAAGCGGTGAATTATTAAAAAAAAAATTATGGTCAAAAGTTATAATCTAATTAGAGGAATTTTAGGTGTTCTAGATGTTTTTGATGATGCTTAATCCATTTCAACCATCAAAAACACGATTCAAACACTGTCTCTACAAGATTTTTTGAAAATTTTTTGCTCGGATTTCGACCACTTTTGACTCATGCAGGCAATTCCTCCACCTCGATAAATGACTCCGTGCAAAATGGTAAATTATTAAAAAAGTTCTGTCTTTGTAAAAAATAAAGCATATTTCATTCCCACGTTGATTTAATGATTGGTTTATTGCTTTTGTCGTCTACCCATAGGAGGATCCATATGATTTGAATAAAGGATACTTTAATCATAAACTTACGGATAATAAGTTAAATATGTACTTTGTGCATAGTGTTTATTGATGGTTGTATTTGGAAAGCCCTATTTCCTACCCTATTGTAAAGTAAATGCGCCCTGACATGGGCGCGATATAACACGATATAACACGCCGCTATTTTTTTTCTCTCTCATCACCGCGCGGCGTGTTATATTGTGTTATATGCTGCACCATGTAGGGGCGCATTATGTTACAATATGGTCGGAAATAGGGCTTTCCTTTTGTATTTCACTATGGATTAGAATTTGAACTAAGTTGAAGAGTTTTAATTATTTGATTTAATTATATTATATTATTTTAAAATTATTTGTGTTTTTAAAATAGTATTAATTATGTATTTTTGAAAGATTATGTATATAAGTATTAAAAAATAATCGGCCTGGAGTATGCCGTAAAACTGCTTCTGCTTGGCTAAGAGCTCGTCTTCCTCGGACGTAAGGAAACAAGTTAACGGCCCAAGACCCAGAGGCATCTGGCAGGAGTGAAAGCCTGTTCCCTTACGGACCACCAGCGGGTTATTACAGGTGGCGTGGTTTTCCTTGATAACAGTGATGAGTCAAATCCAACATTCGCGGATAGCAGCCAGAGATGGCTGTCCTCACTGTTGGTTTGACACCTGAGTTTGATAGGTTTTGCCACCTTCGAAAAAAAAAAAAAAAAAAAAAAAAAAAAAAAAAAAGAAGAAAAAAAAAAGAGGAAAAAAAAAAAAAGAAAAAAAAAAAGAAGAAGAGAAGAAGAAAGTATTAAAAAATAAAATAGGTTGACTTTTAGTAGCAAAATTGATTGATAAAGAGTTTTATTAGTAAAGTTGCTTGTGTTTAAATTTTATAGGGCTGTTAAGTAAGCATTAGCAATTATCTTCAAAATAAAAATAAAAATAATATAATTAGAATAAGTTGAACATATGAACATAATTTTGTTTTAAGGATATTAAAAGATATTTGGAGATGAATGTTAAATTAACATTTTATATTAAAAATAATATTCATAACAAGCCAAAACTTTCTTTCTAATTTATTAATTTCATGAAAAAAAGATTCACATGTAACTGGTTGGTGATACAGAAGAAGTTGGTGCCTATTGGCAAGGAAAGAAATGCTTGAATTATCAATTGGAACGGGGTAAACTCTTCCATTGTCATAAACTTCAGTAACTTCGTCAAGACCCAACCATCTTGTTTGGAGTTTACCTAGAAATTCTTAGAATCTGGACTCATATAACAACGTCGAATCCCCTTTATGAAAAGTTTTCCTTTTAATGAGTTGATCGTGCCATTTAGCTCTCTATTGTTGAACTATGACTGTGCATTGTAAGGCAAGAAGGCACATTTCATCCAGTGTTGCATGCAATGTTTTTGTGCCTCTGTGAGGTCCAGTTCGACTTCCTTAGCATTTATGAGAGTCTTGACTTCAAATTCAATCTAAAAGATAGGTTCATTACAAAAACGAGATGATAAGGTGAATAACTAGTAGTTTTGTGCCTAGTTGTCTAATAAGCCTATAAGGAATCAAGAACCTTGGAGGCTCAATCTCGATGGTTTGCAGATATTGTATTAGTTAAGACCACCTCCAAGAATTTGTTTGTGCATTCCACCTACCCATTCGCTTGTCAGTGGTAAGGAGAGGTAACTCTACATTTGATATGGTATTCTTGCAACATGGAAGAAATTTTATGAGCAGTGAAATATGATCCCCCATTAGTTACGAGCTCTCAAGGTAACCCATATCAAATGAACAATTTAAATATCAAATTGTTAATTGCTTCTTCTGTGGCCCTTAAGAGTACTACCTCTTCAATTTATTTCGTTACATAGTTTGTACAAACTAAAATACATGTCTTCCAATTTTAAGGTGGATTAAAGGGACTTACAAAGTCCATGGCCCATGTTTCAAATAGTTGCAATATAATTTGTAGTTGAAGAAGCATTTCTTCAGCCTGATTGGGATGACCCATCCTTTGACAATTGTCACAACTCTGGACATATTTCTTTGCTTATTTAAATATTGTGGGCCAGAAATAGCCCATATGTAATACCTTATGTCTAGTCCTTCAATCAACAAAATGACCTCCACAAGGTTCATCATAACAAAGCTTGAGGATATCATAAATTTCATCTTCTCTAATACATCATCAAATTTGAAGATCAACCCCTGTGTGGAAGAGGTAACCATCTATCCATGAAAATTGTGCACTATGTTGGATAATAATATTATTTTCACATGATGACAAATGTGATGGTACTTTTCTAGCTGATGGGTAATTTGCAACATCAACATACCATGTTGTTTTGCTAGTCACAACAAATAGATGTTCATCCATGAATTAGTCTTCGACTAATAGAGGGTTAAACACAAATGGGATTCTTGACAAGAAATATGCGGCAATGTTCACTTTTCCTAGACGGTCCTTTATAGTAATGTTGAACTCCTGCAATAAGAGTAACGAACAAGTTACTCTACCATAAGTAACAGGTTTTTTAGCTAAATGCTAAGTAGGAGAACAATCAACATATAGAAAACATGGATATCATGTTATATAATGACAAAATTTATTTATAACATAAACAATTGCCAAAAGCTTTTTTTTTGTCATAGTATAGTTTAACTTCGCACGTGTGAGATTTTTGCTAATATAATAAATTGTGTAGGGCTTATTATCCTCTTCTTATTCGAGAACTACACATATTGCCATACTTGATGCATTTGATGATATATGGAATGGTAGACTCCATTTTGGTCCCTGTAACACAAGAGCTGTTGAAACTAATTTTTTTTAGATCGGCAAAAGAAAATCATTCCACTAGATTTCCCAATGTCCAGTTAATGCAGACAATGGTGTTATGATTTTTGGAAAATGTGCTATGAAACAATGATAGCATCCAACATAACTCAAGAAACTATGTGTGTCTTTTGGCGTATGAGGGGTAGGGAGTTTAATAATTACCTTGATTTTAGTTGGATCTACCTGAATACCTGCAACAGAGATAAAATTTCCTAGGACTACACCTTCTGTGATCATCACGTGACATTTTTCATTATGAAGGAACAACCTAATAGTTATAGGTTGTTCAAGAACCTTTTCGATATTATGTAAAGGTTGACCAAAATAACTACCATAAGGGGTGACATCATCCATATTTGGTTCAAGCCCTCTACTAATTAAATAATAAAAAATGCTCATAATTTCCCTCTGAAAAGTGGTTGCTGAATTTTACAATCCAAATGGTAAGACTCAATATGTAAATGTTCCCCATGGAGAGGTGAATGTAGTTTTATCTTCATCTTCAAGACAAATCTAGATTTAATTATAACCATTAAATCCATCCAAGAAAGAAAAATATTTTTTTCCTGTAAGAGTATCAAGGACTTGGTCTACAAATGGAAGAGGAAAATGATCCTTTTGTGTGTCATTTTTTATTTCTCTATCACCTAGAAAAATCTCCATTTTCCATTCTTTTTAGGGACTACCACTAGTGGTGAAACCAACTCACTGTTAGAAATAGGGTATATAAAATTAACATTAAGAAGTTTTTAAAGTTCTCATTTCACTATGTCCCTAAGGTGTGGATTTAATCTTCTTTGGGGTTGGGCAATGAATCAGGAATATTTCTCAACATAGATATCGTGTGTGCACAATTGTGGATCGATGCCCTTCAGATCAGGTTATTCTTAAGAAAGAGGTTCTTTATATTTTTGAAGAACTTGGATCAATTTTTCACATTGAAGTTCATCAAAACTGGTGTTAATATTCGAGGTCTTTCCTGGTTCAATTTCAATGGGGATGCTATTACCAACTACAGTCTTAGGCATATCCTCATTTTTCAAATCCTTAAGTGGATCTTCATGGGTTACATTGTCAAGTACAACTTTTAACATCTGACATGTTGGGTTTCTTATCATGGAAGGCTATTTAATAAAGACATTAACTATGTTATCCTCAATATGTCTTTCAAAGATAAGAGATTTATCGATAGTGATGGGAGAAAGTAAATTTCCTTCATGATATTTAGGGGGGAACCATCTAGAATTTTCAACTAGAATTCTCGGTCTAGCGGGTTGATATAGAATGAGATTCTTGATAACAGGTCCCTTAGCGATGTTCATGCTTTCAGTTTGACACCCAATGTATGAAACTTCATTGGAAATCCATCATATCCCTAATATCAAAGGGTGCCCCTCCAACTTATTTTTAGTATTAAGGACGAGAAAATCCACTGGTTATTCCCAGGAGTCTACAGAAACAATGATATCCTCTAAGGTTCCTTCTACTTTCACTACGAATCTATCGACTAGTTCCAGCATGGTTATAGTAGATTTAAATATGGTAATTCCAAGGAGAACACAATTTTTGAGTGTTATAATATTTATATCATCCCCTAAGTCCACTAAAGTGTTTGGGAAGTTATGCCCCTAAATCTGGACAGTGACTACATGGTTTCCAAGATCATCATATTTGATAGGTATCTATTTTCCTAGGATAAGATCATAGAGTTTTCCAAGAACATGAATTGTGGGAGAATATTTTGGGTACCTTCCAGTATTATTGACACACAACTCTTTAATGGTTTTAACATAGATATGTATTTCTCTGATAACTTGTAGCAGAGGGATTTTGATACATAAATTTTATAGTTCCCCTATGAGAAGAAAGTCAACATATGCAGGTGATTTTACTATGGGTAATATCTCAAGGAACGAGGTAGAAACATTCTTAATATTAATATATTGATGTTATTTAATCAATTTACTATACGATTCTATTTCAATAATACTTATGGTAGGAGGAGAGTGCTTTGTGAAAGGTTGCTCCTTAGTATGATTTTCATTTTTTGGTTGCTTTTGATTATTTAGATGATCTTCCAGAAAGATAGTCCTCCCAGATCTTAAACGTAATTCATTACATTCCAAAGAGGTTGCACAACAATCCGAGGTTTTCAGGATTTCTAAAAATTTCATAGCCATGTTGTTCGGGTTTGGATTTGGTTGTGCAGGTTTTTGAGGGCTTAATGGTGGTGGAGCATTTGGGGCAGTTGAAGTGGGGGTTGTAGTGGTAGTTGTGACTAAGGAAGCGTTACCATCGATTTATTGATCTTTCCAGTCAGGAACTGTTGATTCTGAGAACATATTGTCCCCTCAGTAAGTTGATTTTCTGATTGCAGGGGTATGTGTTATTTGGTAAACTCAGCGATGAGGGTGCATGATACTGTTGATTTGGCCAAGAGGGACTAGACAATCATTGGTTTGTCCAAGGTGATGAAGGGTATGGCAGAGGCTACTTGGTAGTACTAGAATATTGATGACCCTTCCAAGTTAATCGAGGAAACTGTTGTTGAGCAAATTGTCCAAAAAAGAACGTAGAAGGGTCATGGATCATAAATACTAGGTGATTCTGCCATTGTCATTTTTGTGCAATGAAATATGTTGTCTTTGGTTATTCCTCAACATCCTTGAATATATATTTCAATCCTAGAAGTGAGGGACAACAATCGGTCAAGTGATCTTTGGTACAGATAGTGCATATATCGACTCTGTGTAGTGGACATTCTTTACAATTATGATTTTTCTGAAAAGGAGGAGAAAGAATGGCTAATGCCTCCTTTTCTTTAACCTTCTTCTGTTTTACCAGTAAGAAATCCAACTATTTTGTCAGTGTACTTAGGATATTAGTTGTAAAATCTTCTAAAATATTACCAATCTTTGCTTGTGTAGCTCCTCCTCTTGCAATATTGTTAGCTATGCTAAGAGGATCACGAGTTCCAATCTTAGTCTGTGTACACCCATGTAAACATTTGATAAACACTTTTATAATATCAGCATATTCTTCTTTAGAAATTTTACCCTTTTGCATTTAATTTATTGTTTCTATCCATTCATCCTTCAACGCATCCCTAGGTAAAGTGATATATGTTGATATTTTTAAATTGTATTGAAATATTTCAATATATTCTTCTAATGTTTCATCTTCTTTTAATCTCATGTTAAATCTTTCCTGCCTTATATCTCTATATTGGCAATTCTCTTGGTATTTATTAAGGAAATCTTGTTTCGTTTAATCCCTTGAATTAATGGTAGCACCCCCAATCCCCTAAATCATCGTAATGTTGCCCCCATTAAAGTAGAGGGAAATAGTTTTAATTTTTGGGGTTAAGTAGTATAATCATATGCTCGACGTAAAATATCAAATTAAAAAAGAAATGCATCAGGATCTTCAATCACCATCCCATGAAAATTTGGGAGGTTTTGAAGTGGGATAACCTTCATTCATGCTTTAGCTTCTTGATTAATTATGGGATATTCTATGGTCGAGGTTTGCTTCCCTCTTACCTAGTTTTCCCTTTGATCAAATATCTACCAATAACCTTCAAGAATCCCATATTCAATAGGTACTGACTAAAAAAGGTTGGTATGTTAACAAGGTTCTGGGCTTTGACTGGGTCTTATAGAACTGCTCAAGTCAAGAATTTTGATTTATCTTCTCACAATGGGTGTCACAAGATATTCTTATTCAGAAGGTTGAGTATATGGTTCTCTTGTCTCACCCGTTCCTTCCCTTATTTTGCAAGAGTGCCCCTCACCCATTGTAAAATGACTGAGATGCCTATTAGGCGTGTCTTGGAAGCTCTCCTTAGATCTTAAAGTTTAATCATGAATCTTAGTGTTACCTGAAGTATTCGACTCTGCTACTCGAGGGGAAATAATAGTAGAGGCCTTCCCGGATATTGTTTGGGGACCTACAAACACTTGAGACTCTACATTACAAATGATTTCATCTATGAAGGTCGTTATTCCAAGGCTAACTTGACCTTGGCTTTTGGTATTTTTTGGGGTAGATTTCTGATCTATCCCTACCTGATTCCTAGTTCTAGGTTACTTTCTATTCATATACACTAAATAACCTAAACGTATCAGCCACAGAAAGGCACCACCACAAGCCATTTTTTAATAAAATGTTTGCACAGGTTCTTACTTTCCATCTATAATAGTTAACCCTCATGGATACAACCAACACTCTCTTTGACAACCTCCCCAACAATGAATCCAAAATGTTGAGTCAATTAATTGTTCCTAAAGGCCCAAATAACTAATGCACATTCCATTGTTAACCTAAGGTCTCATCTTCCTATTTCAAGGTTATCCACATAGTTTGTGCAAGATAAATGTTGGTATGAATAATCACTACTATCCTAATGGAAAGTAAACTTGTAATGATAAAGGTATAAACTCATTATAGAATTAAGAACTCTGCTTCTAATTAAACCAAGCAATTTAAAGCGTCAAATCCTATATAGTTTTTGGAGAAAACAACAAAGGAAAAATATCAAACAATGAGATGTTGACTAAGGAACAACAACTATGAAACGACAGAAACAACACTAAAAATTTATATTATTGAAAAGAATTTAAGAAATGCAAAATAATGATCCTATGATAATCTACAAGAAATAAAAATAAGTAACAATAGCCCCAAATGAATTAGCTAAAAAAAAAAATCCACTCTACGACAACTAAATTAAAACAGAAAAAGTGATTTTACAATTAACTTAACTAAAAAACAAATGTAAATTGAAAACAATTAAGCAAATAAACAACTGAAGTGAAAGAATAGAATGTTGATTTAATAATATAGATGAAGACAATGTTTCTTATAGGATTGAGGCCAAATCATTGGAATCAAACTGCCTTATAAAAGGAATCAATGGAACAAATTAATTTTGGATAATAAAATGTTTCATTAAATTATAGAATATCGATTATAATCAATGTTTTCTTAGGTTCACAACTTATGTCAAAACAATTATAGCTGAACAACCTCTCTCAACGGTTATTTTATGTTCTTTATACTGTGACTGTAGAATATAAGAAGAGTAAATCTATTTTTGATAAAGAGCAATCCTCAGAATCTGAGGACTCTTGGGATGCTCATTTTAAGTTACAAAAAGTCTTAATATTTCCAAATGACAAAAAGGCAAGCCTGTCCTTAACCGATTTGCTCCAAATAGGGATAAACAACATCAAGCTATCTGATCTTCTATTATCAATCCAAGGAACAACATCACATGGTAGATTCATGTTGAAAAATAGGAATCCAACTATGAGTAAATAATTCTTTTGTGATCGAATCAGTTCGTAGAGGAAATAGAATAATCGAAATACATTAAATGATTCTGGAATCAATATTACGTACATTATCATGTCCTAAATGAAAGAAAGAATTAGGAAAATAATATAAGAACTAAGAAATAAGGTAAGGAAATTATAATAGTTATGAGGCCCAACACATTGTAGATGTTAAATGGAAAAATTATCGAACTAATAAATAAATATTTTACCAAAATTGTGAAAATTTTAGTTTAGCCTTAACACTTCCTATGATAGCATAATATTACTTCTTGATATATTATAACCCAATGCCCTATAATACTAAATAATGCTATAAATCTTGGAATAATGGAGAAATCTCTAAATGATTCTCCCATAATTAGAATTTATGATGTATTGTTGAATTGTTTTCCTTGATTAGACTTAGTTGGTTGATAGTTCCTATATTCCACGACGTTGTTCAACAATAATATAATCCTATATATGTAATGGGTTTCTATATTGATGAATGCAAGTGTGTGTTGGTGTGTAATCTCCTGAGTGAGTAATTGAGTAATTGCCTTATTAGAGAGCTACATCCTCTTCAAATTTTGTGTTCCCTATTCTTTCTATAAATAAATTTCAAATATTTAACACAATATTTTCATGTTAATTGAATGGTGACCACTATGTTTTATAAGTAGGTAAATGATTTTTATATCCAACACAAAAGCTAACCTTAACCTAAAATCAAACTCCCTACACACATATGTATAATTCCAATTCTTATATAACACAAATATCAAATTCTAATTACATATATAACACAAATTCTTAACATGATGTTTAGAAAAGCACAACAATTATATTTATTTTGTTTGTAAAGTGCACATAGGATGCTTAGAGCATTAAAAGAACATGGTTCAATTCACGATCATATGCTATGGAAAATATTTAGAGTGCCCCATCAATGACTCAACCAAATGTTTTATAGGCCCACTGAGTGAAGCTCACACAATTCTTCTCTCTATAATGCAATATATAAAAAATGTTCTACAAAAATTTCCTTAACTAACAATGGGTCCATCAACAATAGTGCCAATACATTATATTGCCAAGAACAATGTATCAAAAGTGGTAGAAAGGAGACTATTCTCATTAGGTAGGATAATGTCTGAGCCACTATTGAAATTTAAATACAAATTGAGGCCACTAAATATTCTCTAAACTAGGTACACTCTAACATGATACAAAGGTAGTATTAGCTTCAACTCGAGGGGATCTTATATATCTAATTTGAGAAGTGAACTCACCTACAATCTTGTAATAAATAAAATCAGGGAAATAGGTGTAATAATTTCTTGAATTTCTTATGGTTCCACCATTTCCTTTTTCATCAAATCTCACTAAAATTAGGGGAATCATCGAGCACTTTCTAGGAAGAGTCGCTGCTCCGAGGCCAAGGTGATATTAATAGAAAACATAAGGGGATAGTTGGTTAATGAGAAGGGGAGTCTAATTCGAATGGATATCCCTAGGAACAACCTTATTACTGAGCACTACCTTTTTTTTTATCTAGATAATCAAGGTAATTCACAAATTTATCTCCAAAAAGAGGACCAAGATGGGAAGGAAAACGCAGTTGTCTATTACCAAATCCTACAATACCAATAAAATGGGATGAAACCATTGAACATCCTTTTGTGAGGTGCTTTATTTCTTGTCTTCCTCTATCTTCCAATGGTTAAGTCAAGGTGTAACTCAACATAAGCCCCATGTTGTTTCCAGTGCCCAAGATAAGGCTAAAATTTGGACCAATCTACGAGAACTTATCGAAGCTTTTGATGCAACCTTCATTCTCATGCATGTGTTTTCACTTCAGATCTATTCACTTTATAGATACATCAAAGGATGAATTTCTTGGAAGAAAAAATGTGATGTATCCATTGGAATTTTTACATGTTTATTTTTTGGTGCAAAGTACCCATATCACATCAATTCCCATGTACATGACGATAAATACATCCTATGCAAGAGTACCCACCAATGATTTGATGCAATAATTGATGAATTCCTAGGATACATTTATTTATTTTAATTTCTAATATTTTTTAATCATTGAAATTCACCTCTATTTTAATATTGATAATTTTAACCTATAAATGTGATTTGTTATAATCCCATGTTCTAATATCATTCACCCATGTTAAATAAGTGGGATCAAAATTTTTATTCTATAAACTTATTTCTAAGTCCAAAACATAAATAAAGGTTCATATCTCCATATTGGTTTCCTCTTAACTCTCTACAAATTAAGAGTTAATATGAATCTATACTAATAAGTTTTAATTATAAGAATTTGAACACACACACACACATAGTTGACATGGAAAAATTTTATTTTTGATTCACACTTTCCACATTAAAATGTTAATACACAATCTCTCATATTTGGAACTAGAAAACATCTATTTATATATAAATAAATATAAATATTACATGTCAAAATCCATAATAAACATTGAAGTAATTACAAATATCCCTCATACATTGAATTAAAATAACCTATTAATGGAACACATGTTGCGAGATAGCATAGTACCTACCACTGAACATAGAAATTATGTTTTTGGAAAAACTACATAAAAGATTATAACAATCATTGGTTAATGCTAAATTAATAGTGATTAATAGACAAATCAAATGCTATAGTATTTATTTGGTAGGAACTAAGGAATTTGCTATTGAGGCAAAAGGACTTACATATTTGCATTGGTCAATCTAAGTTTTCCATTTTTGAAATCTATTGTTTTTAGGGAGAGTTGGTTTGTTGAAATTATTTCATCACTCAAGTAATGAATTGGAACTATAAAATTTTGTACAAGAACTAAATAATAAATGCAACTATTATGAGGAATTTTGCAATACTAGGTTTCGTAAAGTTTCAATATATAATACAAACTATAGAAGTGTCAAAACTTCAAACTAGAAACTACTAAATTAAACTACGCATAACAAAAGCCACTAACTTTAATGGGTAGTTATTAATCTTATTGTTCTTCAGGTGGATCCGACATAGGTATTGACTCTATTGGGTATCAAAATATCAAGAGAAACTATCAATAAATGGATGACTATACTTCTAATCTATCTCATTAATGTATCTCATTAAGATTAATGTACAAGTTTATTAGCTAATGTACCACATTATTTCTATGGGTGTATTGGTTAATATATCTCATTACTAATGTATCTATAAGCCATTAATATATCTACATAAATAAGCATTCACATTTCTATCAATATTACCATGAACATTACTAATATCATTAAAGCATTAACTTGAAATGAAACTAACAACCCATTGAAATGGAATTTAAACATTACTATTATCATTAAGAAACTAACTTACAATGAAACAAGAAACACATCGAAAATTAATTTAAGCTTGCATACACCTTTTATATACTGGAATTTCTTAGAGTCGAAGAATTTATAGATTCCCAAGAATTTGGTTTAGTCCAAAAAGTTATAAATTGCCATAAATTTCTCACAATTCAAGAATTTACATCATAGGTCACAAGTTTGTGAACTTCACATACCATATTCACTTCAAATTTTCCACTATGTGCTTAATCAAAATTGAACAAAATCAAATCCGCCTTATGAAATTTCATAAAAACGTAGAAAACTCCAAATCTAAAGCCCACAACAAGCCTGCCTAGTCACTACCCAAGCCTCCTGTGTGTCTTCTTGATGTCATTCGCGATCAATTCACTATGAAATCAAAATAAAATACAACATGGTTTTCTAAGTTAGACGTCTGCAATAGAATGTGAATATGAATTAAAATTGAAAATCACGAATTGAATGTGGAATTTGGACTATCAATAGTATAAAATGAAATCAAACATGGAATTTGAAAGTTTGTAAACATAAAATGAAATCCAATGTCTAACTTCAAAACCATGTTGGATATAAGCTAAAATTTTGAAGCAGCCACGAAATTGAAATGTCCATAAATGTAACGTTAAAGAATAAAAATTTTCTATGTAATTCTGCAACATATCCAAATATAAGTTATTATTCATTTTAATTTGTATAAATATAAGCTTTGAGTGGATTTAGAAAACATAATGATCAACCTTCATAGTAATGTGGTCTTAATCTTTGATGTAAAAGCTATATATTGCTTCAAAATGGTCTTCGTTCTTTTTAAGAAGATGTTGGATGAGAATACATATCCCAATTGTTATACCTATATGCTTATGCAAATTTCTAGTATACATCTCCCTCCTCATAGAGAGAAAATTGTTCAGTTACCATATGACTAGAAATCTCCAACCTACGAGATTTAACTAAGAATGGGCTTTATAGAAAGATAGAGAAAAATTCAATTTTAAACTAAAAATAATAATGATTGCGTAGTATGATACTAGAAAAAGAGGTTTGGGCATAGATCAACTCCAAACACCTAATTTTCTAAAACTTATTGGTTTTTAGTTTTAAAAATCAAGGATAAGAGGGGTATGAAATGATAGGAATTTGCTGAGTAGGAATAAAAGCATTATCAAATTTTAAATGATACTAAAAATCCAAAGCATGCCAAGGCAACATTAATTTTTAATATCTTGTTCCGTAAGTAAAATTAGAGTTGGAATCACCTTCATCTTCATTCACATGAAAGGAAGTGGTACTAGATTTTAGTGTGAAAATAAACTCAAAAGAAAAAAAATATATTACTCTACTTTCTTGTTTAGAGGTATATTGTCATAATCCAAATTCATAGGCTTGAAAAGACACCAACCAACAACTAGTTTTATTAAAACG
>APFE031069839.1:96411-122643 GCA_000404065.3 Pinus taeda
ATTGGTTCAGGACCAATATCATGGAGCAGTAAGAAACAACCAACTGTTTCATTGTCATCCACTGAAGCTGAATATAAAGCATTATGCAGTGCTACCTGTGAAGCAATATGGCTTAGAAGGATACTTGAAGATGTTGGAAAAACACAACAAGCACCTACAGTAATCAGATGTGACAATCAAAGCACTATCAAGCTGGCAAACAATCCTATATATCATGCAAGGACAAAACACATTGAGACACAACATCATTTTGTAAGAGAAAAACTGCAATCGAAAGAAATTAACTTATCTTATTGTAATACAAGTGAAAATGTGGCTGACATATTCACCAAGCCTCTTGGCAAGGCTAAATTTGAAATATGTAGAAATAAGTTGTACATTGTAGAAAATCCAAATTATGTTGTAAGCCTAGCTGAGACTTAGACCAGCAGGCATGACAATTAAGAGTATAGTGTCTTGTTCGTTGTATGTAGTTGGAATTAAGGGGGAGTGTTGGAAACTAAATGTAATTCCAACCACCCAATTTAATGCTCGATCTAGAAACCTGTAGAAACGACTGCATTTAATGAAGTCGGCGGATTCATTGAAGCTTCTCCAGTAAGCCACCAACTGAACCCGTCTCCAGAAACTTCTCCAGCTTGTATATATACCTGTTCATTGTTGAATAGAGATAAGTTTCTTGTGTTCTTGTATTCAGTGTTCTTGTGGTGTTGGTGTGCTGTGCGCCTCTGATCGCTGTCAATATCTAGATTTTCAGTGTCGTGAATATTCGCGTGCACAACACTTACATAGTTAAATTAGTCAACAAATGCCTCTAGTTTTATAGCATTTCTTGCTATGCTCCAGCGTCTTTGTCAATGCTGGTCATGCTCTCTCATCAATCATGGAAAAAGTAGTGGACATCGATGAGCATGGGTGTGCTGAATATTCTCTCTCACACAACACTCAACAGGTTTATAAATACCAAATACAACTTTGCTTATGATAAGTCTATAATTACTATTACTATTGTAATTCCATATATATATATTTCTACTATTTATATAAATTATATATATTAATATAAATATTTGATAAATCGATGTACACATCCAATTCATAATAAATATTTAAATAATATATTTAATATATTGAGGATATAAAAGATTAAAAAAATAAAAAAAAAATAAATTATAATTTATTTAATTATTATATTGTTATAAAAAAAAAATAATTTGGACTAAATATATATACATCTGAAAAGCTTGTAACATATTCTCAAATGCAAATTTACGATGAAATTTTTATTTATGAAATAAACTTTGTTTAAAAATATCATAGCTTAATAATAAAATATGCTCAAAAGAACGAATAATTCACTTCATTATAAAACCTTCTAAATATGACTCTTTTTCTTTTAATTAATAAATTTTGATTTAAAATAATAGAAAAAACCTTAGTATTTTTTAATCTCAACTTTATCTATATATAATTAAAAATATTTTATAAATGTTAAATCACTACTATCCACATAATAATTATCCATAATTAAATTCAAATTGTCTAAATTTTATTTAAAATCACCTTACCTCATTTTCTAAAATTATCAATATAAACTCATAAAACATAATATTAAATTCGAAATAAATCAAAATTTTAAAATAATAACAATTGCGTTTAAATATCTATAATTTTGGGAAAAGGAAATATAAAATAATTACTTATATTTAAATATATATGTATATATATATGGATGTAGAATGTTTAATTTGATAAAAAAATATTATTATTTATTATGTTCACGTCCGTTGCTGGCAGCTAAATAAAGTAAAGGTGAAGTGTAAAATAAAGCGAGGGAGCATGCAATGGTTCTTTGTTTTCACCTAGATAAAGTAAAGGTGAAAGTGTAAAGTAAAGTTTGTGAGGAGGGAATGATAACTCGAAGCGCATTTTTTTTGTTACGTTCTGTTTTTCAAAAAATTGTCAAGTATAGTAAAAAATTAGTCTTGACCAACAATATTATGCGATGTAATAAAATGATTGAAATGTTGAGATTTTTCTATTTATTAAATTTAGCAAAAATCTCATGTAAGTGACAACAATAGGATTTGTTGTTATATTAGCTCCATTATTGTTGAGTAGGAGTTATTGTATCTTATCTTTGGTGTGAGAGAATTTATGATTCAGTTTTATACTCCTAGCTATAAAAATATAAACCTGTAGAGGATATTGTGTAGTAAAGAGAGTACGTGAGGAATTAAAATTGTTGTAATCTCGTGTTGAATAATAAGATTGCCGATGCCTCTATTTTGGTGGATGTAGCCCAGATTGGTTGGGTGAACCACATTAAATCTTTGTGTTATTTTTTATGATTTTGTATATGCTGTGTATGCCTTTTAAATTTCCGTTGCGCATTGTTTGCGCCAACAATTGGTATGATAACATGTTGTGGAGCTGGTACGTGTGACAAAGACCTGCTGCGGAAGGTGGAGCTTTGTTGGTGTCTGGCTTCTCTTGGTTTGCAAAAAAGATAAAAATAATAAAGACACAGGGTATCAGGCTAATTGTTGTCAAGGTGGAGATTGTTGAGATTTTTCTGTTTATTAAATTTGGCAAAAATCTCATGTAGGTGACAACAATAGGATTTGTTGCTATATTAGCTCCATTATTGTTGAGGAAAAGTTATTGCATCCTATATTTGTTGTGAGAGAATTTATGATTCAGTCTTATACTCCTAGCTATAAAAATATAAGCCCGTAGAGGATATTGTGTGGTAAAGAGAGTGTGTGAGGAATTAAAATCATTGTAATCTCCTGTTGAATAATAAGATTGCCGATGCCTCTGTTTTGGTGGATGTAGTAGGTGAACCACGTTAAATCTTTGTGTTATTTTTTATGATTTTGTATGCACTGTGTATACCTTTTAAATTTCCGCTGTACGTTGTTTACTCCAACATAAAATAGGTATTAAAATTATAGTAAATATCAAATTCGACCCGTGCTTCAAATCTAAAATTCTTAGGTTACTTTCCAATATTGATATATGACTTTGTTCGTGCGTTAAGTGGTAAATTATTAAAAAGTTCTGTATTGTAAAGTTCTGTATTATTAAAAAAGTTCTGTATTTCATTCCCTCATTGATTTAATGAGGGGTTTATTGCTTTCCTCGTCAACACATTAGGAAGATCCATATGATTGGAATAAAGGATAAGTTAAACATAAACTTACGCATAATAAGCTAAATATGTACTTTGTGCATAGTGTTTATTGATGGTTGTATTTCACTATGGATTAGAATTTGAACTGAGTTGAAGAGTTTTTATTATTTGATTCAATTATATTATATATTTTTTAAAAATTATGTATTTTTAAAAAATATTAATTATGTATTTTTAAAGATAGTATATAAGTATAAAAAAATAAAATAGTGTGAGTTTTAAGCAAAATGATTGATAAAGAGTTTTATTAGTAAGTGCCCGTGTTTAAACTTTATAGGGTTGTTAAGTAAACATTAGCAATTATCTCAAACAATAAAAATAAAAAAAATATAATTAGAATAAGTTGAATATAGGAATATATTTTTGTTTTAAGGATATTAAAAGATATTTGGAGATGAATGTTAAATTAACATTTTATATTCCCCCGATCGGGGTGATTTTGGCGGTGCACAGAGCAATTAATACAAGGCATGCATGAAGGGAGTACAGGGCAGTGGAGGGCCAGGTAATGATAGGAAGGGGCAGCAGGACAACCAAGCAGAATCACGCATCAAGGTGGATCAATGACGGATTGGTGATGAGGGGAGGCGGAGATGACAGAGCATCAGACAACGTAGGCGAGTACGCAGGTACGACGGAGGAGCGAAGGGACGTCGACAACAAACGAAGGAACAGGTGGCAAGGTGAGCATGCAAAAACAGCAAGCGGAAATCAGAGGGAGAGGAATAATAAAGAAGAAGAGTGGCACAAAGGAAGGCAGAGGCGAAGGGAAGAGTGTGAGGTCTGGAAAAGGAGAAGGGTGGTGAGGGAGCAAGCCAGGAGTAAGGGAAGGCAGCGCAAACAGGAAATTAAGGAAAACAGAGCAGAGACTAAGGGGAAAATAAGGGGAAAATGGCAACCAGAAGGAGAGCGAGGAACGAGGAGTCTGAAGCCACCAGGGAATGAAGCAGCTGGGGAAACAAGGGAAAATGAACGAAGAGATGGCTGAGAAAACTGTACTGGTTCCGGATGACTCAGAGGATGAGGTAGAGATGTATGACTCGGATGAGGAAAAAAGAGAGCAGGCTCGAGCAAAAGGAGGAAAGAGTACGGAGCATGAGACAGAGGATAGCCAGGAGAACCGGGAGGATGAGGAATGGCAGGGCCGCGAGCGAAGGGGAGTCCGGGAAATTGGCAGCGCTTCGGGCACGAGAAATCGAGGAGAGAGAGGAAACTACAGGAGCAGAAGAGGCAGGGGAGGACGTCGGGGACAGCATGGAAGGGGCAAGGGAAGAGTAGGAGACCACAGAGAAGAGCAGGCAGCAACATTTGTTGGAAAAACCAGAAGAGCTGTGGGGAAGAAGATTCAGTATGCAGAAAGAGCTTATTATGAGAACACCAACAAAGACATTAGAAGGATAATCCAGCAAATGGAGGAGGAGGCAACTCAGGGACAATCTGATCCTGAGATGGAAGATTGGGTTTACCTTCTCCCGGATCTAGGAAACACGAGAGGCTGCATGACTCTATATAAACAGGCGCTGCATGTTTATTGGGTCATGAAGCGACTGCTCGCTAACGCAATGGAGCAAGTAGCCATGGAAATGGCTGAACTGTCTCAAGGAATTCCAAATTTAAAGAAAGAACTGAGGAATATCCAGATTACTCTGTTAATGTAGGACAAGAAGATGGATGAAATACAACAGCAGATAAAGCAATGCCACCCAGACATCAAGAAAGAAATGGAGCAGCAGACAGGAATGGAGGCTCAGTAATGGAAGATATGTATTAATTTTGTTTCTATGAAGATAATAGATAATAGATTAGGCTCTAAAGCTTTTTTTGAGAAGTCTAGAATGCAGATAAGGAAAATTAGCAATCTTTATGAATGTTTAGTTTATCTAGCATGGACAAGAAGGCTTAAGACTTTCTATTTTTGGATGGCTGTAAAGAACCTAAGGTGGCCAATAAACCCGGTTTCCCTTTAGGGTAGGTTGAGGCCACTACCAATATGTAATGGTTTTTGATCCACAGTAATAGAAAAAGAAAGGTCCCTCCCCAGTTTACAAAAAAAAAAAATTAACATTTTATATTAAAAATAATATTGATAATAAGGCCAAAACTTTCTTTCTAATTTATTAATTTCATGAAAAAAAGATTCTCGTGTCACTGGTTGGTGATAAGACGAAGTTGGTGCTTATTGACAAGGAAAGAAATGTGAGAATTATCAATTCTAATGGGGTAAACTCTACCATTGTCATAAACTTTAGTAACTTTGTCATAAACTTCAGT
This sequence comes from Pinus taeda, assembly GCA_000404065.3. Classification (NCBI taxonomy): domain Eukaryota; kingdom Viridiplantae; phylum Streptophyta; class Pinopsida; order Pinales; family Pinaceae; genus Pinus; species Pinus taeda. Next base: position 101,879 of record APFE031069839.1, read on the forward strand.
AACTTCAGTAACTTCAGTAACTTGGAATCTGGACTCATATTATAATGTTGAATCCCCTTTATGAAAGGTTTTCCTTTTAATGAGTTGATCGTGCCATTTAGTTATCTCCTATCGAACTATGATTGTGCGTTGTAAGGCAAGAAGGCACATTTCATCCATTTTTGTTGAGTTGTTGCATGCAATGTTTTTGTGCCTCTGTGAGATCCGATTCGACTTCCTTAGCATTTATGAGAGTCTTGACTTCAAATTCGATCGAAAAGATAGGTTCATTACAAAAACGAGATGATAAGGTGAATAACTAGTAGTGTTGTGCGTAGTTGTCTAATAAGCATATAAGGAATCAGGAACCTTGGAGGCTCAATCTCGGTGGTTTGCAAATATTGTATTAGTTAAGACCACCTCCAAGAATTTGTTTGTGCTTTCTGCCTACCCATTCGCTTGTCACTGGTAAGGAGAGGTAACTCTACATTTGATATGGTATTCTTGCAACGTGGAAGAAATTTTATGAGCAGTGAAATATGATCCCCCATTAGTTACGACCTCTCAAGGTAACCCATATCAAACGAACAATTCAAATATCAAATTTTTAATTGCTTCTTCTATGGCCCTTAAGAGTACTACCTCTTCAATCTATTTCGTTACGTAGTCTGTACAGACTAAAATACATGTCATCCAATTTTAAGGTGGATTAAAGGGACTTACAAAGTCCATGGCCCATGTTCCAAATGGTTGCAATAGAATCTGTAGTTGAAGGGGCGTTTCTTCGGCCTGATTGGGATGACCCATCCTTTGACAATTGTCACAACTCTGGACATATTTCTTTGCATCTTTAAATATTGTGGGCCAGAAATAACCCATATGTAATACCTTATGTCTAGTCCTTCAATCAACAAAATGACCTCCACAAGCTTCATCATGACAAGCCTTGAGGATATCATAAATTTCATTTTCTCTAATACATCTTCAAATTTCAAGATCAACCCCTGTGTGGAAGAGGTAACCATATATCCATGAAAGTTGTTCATTGTGTTGGATAATAAGCTTATTTTCCCACGATGACAAATGTGATGGTACATTCCTAGCTGATGGGTAATTTGCAACATCAACATACCACGTTGTTTTTCTAGTCACAACAAATAGATGTTCATCCATGAATTGGTCTTCAACTAAGAGAGGGTTAAACACAGATGGGATTCTTGACAAGAAATATGGGGCAATGTTCTCTTTTCCTAGATGGTCCTTTATAGTAATGTTGAACTCCTGGAATAAGAGTAACGAACAAGTTACTCTACTATTGGTAATAGGTTTTTTAGATAAATTCCAAATAGGAGAACGATCAGTGTATAGAAAACATGAAAATCATGTTATATAATGACAAAATTTATTTATAACATAAACAATGGCAAAAAACTCTTTTTTTGCCATAGTATAGTTTAACTTCGCACATGTGAGGTTTTTGCTCATATAATAAATTGTGTATGGCTTATTATCCTCTTCTTATCTGAGAAATACTCGTATTGTCATGCTTGATGCATCTGATGATATATGGAATGGTAGACTCCAATTTGGTCCCTATAACACAAGATCTATTGAAACTATTTTTTTTAGATCCACAAAAGAAAATCATTCCACTCGATTTCCACCTGTCCAGTTAATGCATACAATGCTGTTATGATTTTTGAAAAATGTGCTATGAAACGATGTAGTATCCAACATAACTCAAGAAACTATGTATCTATTTTGGTGTATGAGTGGTAGGGAGCTTAAGAATTACCTTGATTTTAGTTGGATCTACCCGAATACTTGCAACAAATATAAAATTTCCTAGGACCACACCTTCCGTGATCATCACATTACATTTTTCATTATCAAGGAACAACCTAATAGTTACACATTGTTCAAGAACCTTTTCGAGATTATGTAAAGGTTAACAAAAATAATTACCATAAGGGGTGAAATCATCCATATTTGGTTCAAGCCCTTTACTAATTAAATAATCAAAAATGCTCACAATTTCCCTCTTAAAAGTGGTTGGTGAATTTTACAATCCAAATGGTAAGAATCTATATGTAAATGTTCCCCATGGAGAGGTGAACGTAGTTTTATCTTCATCTTCAGGACAAATATAGATTTAATTATAACCACTAAATCCATCCAGAAAAGAAAAATATCTTTTCCCGGTAAGAGTATCAAGGACTTGGTCTACAAATGGAAGAGGAAAATGATCCTTTTGTGTGTCATTTTTTAGTTCTCTATCGTCTACAAAAATTCTCCATTTTCCATTCTTCTTAGGGACTACCGCTAGTGGTGAAACCAACTCACTGTTAGAAATAGGGTATATAAAATTAACATTAAGAAGTTTTTGAAGCTCTTATTTCACTATGTCCCTAAGGTGTGGATTTAATCTTCTTTGGAGTTGGGCAATGAATCAGGAATATTTCGCAACATAGATATTGTGTGTGCACAACTTTGGATCGATGCCCTTCATATCAGGTTATTCTCAAGAAAGGGGTTGTTTATATTTTTGAAGAACTTGGATCAATTTTTCACAATGAAGTTCATCAAAACTGGTGTTAATATTTAAGGTCATTCCTGGTTCAATTTCAATGGGGATGCTATTATGAACTACAATCTTAGGTATATCCTCGCTGTTCAAATCCTTAAGTGGATCTCCATGGGTTACATTGTCAAGTACAACTTTTAGCATCTAACATTTTGGGTTTCTTATCATGGAAGGTTCTTTAATAAATCCATTAATTATGTTATCCTCAGTATGTCTTTCAAAGATAATAGATTTATCGATAGTGATGGGAGAAATTAAATTTCCTTCATGATATTCAGGGGGAACCGTCTAGAATTGTCAACTGGAATGCTCGGTTTAGCAAGTGGATATAGAATGTGATTCTTGATAACAGGTCCCTTGGCAATCGTCATGCCTCTAGTTCAACACCCAATGCATGAAACTTCATTGGAAATCCATGGTATCCCTAGTATCAGAGAGTGTCCCTCCAACTTATTTTTAGTATTAAGGACGAGAAGTTCCACTAGTTATTCCCAGGAGTCTATAGAAATAATGATATCCTCTAAGGTTCCTTCTGGTTTCACTATGGATCTATTGACTAGTTCCAACGTGGTTCTAGTAGATTAAATATGGCAATTCCAAGGAGACCACAAGTTTTGAGCATTATAATATATATATCATCTCCTAAGTCCACTAAGGTGTTTGGGAAGTTATGCCCCTAAATCTAAACGATGACTACACGGTTTCCAAGATCATCATATTTGATACGTATCTGTTTTCCTAGGATAAGATCATAGAGTTTTCCAAGAACATGAATTGTAGGAGAATATTTTGATTTCCTTCCACAATTCTTGACACACAACTCTTTAACGGTTTTAACATAGATAGGTATTTCTTTGATAACTTGTAACAAAGGGATTTTTATACATAAATTTTATAGTTCCCCTATGAGATGAACGTCAACATATGCAGGTGATTTTACTATGGTTAATATCTCAGGGAACGGGGTAGCAACATTCTTAATATTAATAGATTGATGCTATTTAATCGGTTTACTATATGATTGTATTTCAATAATAATTATGGTAGGAGGAGAGTGCTCTGTGAAAGGTTGCTCCTTAGTAGGATTTTCATTTTCTAGTTGCTTTTTATTATTTGGATGATCTTCCAGAAAGATAGTCCTCCTAGATCTTAAACATAATTCGTTACATTCAAAAGAGGGTCGACAATAGTTTGAAGATTTCAAGATTTCTAAAAATTGCACAAGCATGTTGTTTGGGTTTGGATTTGGTTGTGCAGGTTTTTGAGGGCTTAATGGTGGTGGAGTATTCAGGGCAGTTGAAGTGGGGGTTGTAGTGATAGTTTTGATTAAGGAAGCGTTACCATCAATTTATTGATTTGTCCAGTCTGGAACTGCCGATTTTGAAAACATATTGTCCCCTCCATAAGTTGATTTTCCCATTGCTGAGGGTATGTGTTATATGGTAAATTTAGCCATGAGGGTGTAGGATACTATTGACTTGGCCAAGAGGGACTATACAATCATTGGTTTGTCCAGGGTGATGAAGGGTATGGCAGAGGCTACCAGGTAGTACTAGAATATTGATGACCCTTCCAAGTTAATGGAGGAAACTGTTGTTGAGCAAATTTTCCGAAAAAGAACATAGAATGGTCATGCATCATAACTAGTGGGTGGTTCTGCCATTATCGTTTTTGTGCCACGAAATATGTTTTCTTTGGTTATTCCTCAACATCCTTGAATATATATTTCAATCCTAGAAGTGAGGGACAACAATCGTTCAAGTGATCGTTGGTACAGATAGCGCATATCTTGACTCTGTGTAGTGTACTTTCTTTACAATTATGCTTTTTCCAACAAGGAGGACAAAGAATGGGTAATGCCTGCTCTGCTTGAACCCTCTTCTGTTTTACTAGTAAAAAATCCAACTATTTTGTCAGTGTACTTAGGATATTAGTTGTAAAATATTCTAAAATATTACCAATATTTGCTTGTGTAGCTCCTCCTCTTGCAATATTGTTAGCTATGCTGAGAGGATCACAACTTCCTCATGCATTAGCTTCTTGATAAATTATGGGATATTCTGTGGTCAAGGTTTGCATCCCTCTTACCTGGTTTTCCCTTAGATCAAATATCTACCAATAACCTTCAGGAATCCCATATTCAATATGTACTAACTAAAAAAGGTTGGTATGTTGACGGGGTTCTGGGCTTTGACTGGGTCTTATAGCACTACTCAAGTTAGGAATTTTGATTTATCTTCTCACAATGGGTGTCAAAGGATATTCTTGTTCAAAAGGTTGAGTATAGGGTTCTCTTGTCTCACCCGTTCCTTCCCTTTGGTTGCAAGAGTGCTCCTCACCCGTTCTTAAATGACTGAGATGCTAATTAGGCGTGTCTTGGAAGCTCTCCTTAGATCCTAAATTTTAATCATGAACTTTAGTGTTAGATGAAGTATACGACTATGCTACTTGAGGGGAAATAATAGTAGAGGCCTTCTCGAATATTGTTTGAGGACCTACAAACGCTTGAGACTCTACATTACAAATGATTTCGTCTGTGAAGGTCGTTATTCCAACACTAACGTGATCTTGGCTTTTGGTATTTTTCGGGGTAGATTTCTGATCTACCCCTACTTGATTCCTAGTTCTAGGTTACTTTCTATTCATATACAATAAACAACCTAAACGTATCAGCCGTAGGAAGGCATCACCACAAACCCTTTTTCTACTAAAATGTTTGCACAGGTTCTTACCTTCCATCTATAATACTTAACCCTCATGGATACAACGAGCACTCTCTTTGACAACCTCCCCAACAATGAATCCAAAATTTTGAGTTAATTAATTGTTCCTGAAGGCCCAAATAACTAACGCAAATTCCATTGTCAACCTAAGGTCTTATCTTTCTATTTCAAGGTTATCCACATAGTTTGTGCAAGATAAATGTTGGTATGGATAATCACTATTATCCTAATGGAAAGTAAACTTGTAATGATAAAGGTATAAACTCATTACACAATTAAGAACTATGCTTCTAATTAAACCAAACAATTTAAAGCATCAAATCCAATATAGTTTTCGAAGGAAATAACAAAGGAAAATTACCAAACACTGAGATGTTGACTAAGGAACAACAACTATGAAACAAGAGAAAAAACACTACAAAATTATATTACTAAAAAGAATTTAAGCAATGCAAAATAATGATCCTATGATAATCTACAAGAAACAAAAATAAGTAACAAAAGTCCCAAATGAATTAGCTAAAGTAAATCCACTCTACGACAACTAAATGTAACTTCTAATTAAAACAGAGAGTGTGATTTGACAATTAACATAATTAACAAACAATTGTAAATTGAAAACGATTAAGCAAATAAACAACTGAAGTGAAAGAATAGAATGTTGATTTAATAGTATAGATGAAGACAATGTTTCTTATAGGATTTAGGCCAAATCACTCAAATCGAACTACCTTATAAAAGGAATCAATTCAACAAATTAATTTTGGATAATAAAATGTTTCATTGAATTATATAATATCGATTACAATCAATGTCTTCTTAGGTTCACAACTTATGTCAAAACAATTACAGCTGAACAACCTCTCTCAAGGGTTAGTTTATATTCTTTATAAGAGTAAATCTATTTTTGATAAAGAGAAATCCTTGGAATTTGAAGACTCTTGGAATGCTCATTTTAAGTTACAAAAACTCTTAATATTTCCAGTTGACCGAAATGCAAGCCTGTCCTTAACCGATTTGCTCCAAATAGGGATAAACAACATCAAGCTATCTAATCTTCTATTATCAATCCAAGGAACAACATCACATGTCAGCTCATCGATAAATTTGTGTTGAAAAATAGGAATCCAACTATGAGTAAATAATGCTTTTGTGATCAAATCAGTTCATAGAGGAAATATAGTAATAGAAATACATGAAATGATTCTGGAATCCATATTACATAGATTATCATGTCCTAAATGAAAGAAGGAATTAGGAAAATAATATAAGAACTAAGAAATAAGGTAAGGAAATTATAACAATTATGAGGCCCAACACATTGTAGATGTTAAATGGAAAAATGATCGAACTAATAAATAAATATTTTACCAAATTGTGAAAATTTTAGTTTATCCTTAACACCTCCTATGACAGTATAATATTACTTCTTGATATATTATAACCAAACACACTATAATACTAAATAATGCTATAAATCTTGGAATAATGGAGAAATCTCTAGATGATTCTCCCATAATTAGAATTTATGTTGTATTGTTGAATTGTTTTCCTTGATTAGACTTAGTTGGTTGACAGTTCCTATATTCCACGACGTTGTTCAACAATAATATAATTCTATATATGTAATGGGTTTCTATCTTGATGAATGCAAATGTGTGTTGGTGTGTAATCTCGTGAGTGAGTAATTTCCTTATTAGAGAGATACATCCTCTTCAAATTTTGTCTTCCCTATTCTTTCTATAAATAAATTTCAAATATTTAGCACAATATTTTGATGTTAATTGAATGGTGACCACTACGTTTTATAGGTGGGTAAATGATTTTTATATCCAACACAAAATCTAACCTTAGCTTAAAATCAAACTCCCTACAAACATATGTACAATTCCAATTCTTATATAACACAAATATCAAATTCTAGTTACATATATAACACAAATTCTTGACATGATGTTTAGAAAAGCACAACAATTATATTTATTTTGTTTATAAAGTGCACATAGGATGCTTAGAGCATTAAAATAACATGGTTCAATTGGGGATCATATGCTATGGAAAATATGTAGAGTGCCCCATCAATGACTCAACCAAATGTTTTGTAGGCCCACTGAGTGAAGCCCACACAATTCTTCTCTCTATCATGCAATATACAAAATTTTTCTACAAAAATTTCCTTAACTAATAATGGTTCCATCAACAATAGTGCCAATATTCTGCATTGCCAAGAACAGTGTATCAAAAGTGGTAGAAAGGAGACTATTCTCATTAGGCAGGACAATGTCGAGCCACTCCTGAAATTTGATTACAAATTGAGGCCACTAAATATTCTCTAAACTAGGCACACTGTAACATGATACAAAGGTAGTATTAGCTTCAACTTGAGGGGATATTATATATCTAATTTGAGAAGTGATCTCACCTACAATCTTGTAATAAATAAAATCAGGGAAGTAGGTGTAATAGTTTCTTGAATTTCTTATGGTTCCACCATTTCCTTTGTCATCAAATCTCACTAAAATGAGGGGAAACATTGAGCACTTTCCAGGAAGAGTCACTGCTTCAAGGCCGAGGTAATATTAATAGAAAACATAAGGGGATAGAGGGTTAGAGAAGGGGAGTCTAATTCGAATGGATATCCCTAGGAACAACCTTATTACTAAGCACTACCTTGTTTTTTTATATCTAGATAATCAAGTTAATTCACAAATTTATCTCCAAAAAGAGGACCAAGATGGGAAGGAAAACGCAGTTGTCTATTACCAAATCCTACAATACCAATAAAATGGGATGGAGTCATTGAACATCCTTTTGTGAGGTGCTTTATTTCTTGTCCTCCTTTGTCTTCCAATGGTTAAGTCAAGGTGTAACTCAGCAGAAGCCCCATGTTGTTTCCAGTGCCCTAGATAAGGCTAAAATTTGGACCAATATACGATCACTTATTGAAGCTTTTGATGCAACCTTCATTCTCACACACATGTTTTCACTTCGGATCTATGCAGTTTATAGATACATCAAAGGATGAATTTCTTGGAAAAAAAATGTGATGTATCCATTGCAATTTTTACATGTTTATTTTTTGGTGCAGAGTATCCATATCACATCAATTCCCATGTACATGACGATAAATACATCCTATGCAGGAGTACCCACCAATGATTTGATGTAATAATTGGTGAATTCCTAGGATACATTTATTTATTTTAATTATTAATATTTTTTAATCATTGAGATTCACCTCTATTTTAATATTGAGAATTTTAACCTATAAATGTGATTTGTTATAATCCCATGTTCTTATATCATTCACCCATGTTAAATAAGTGGGATCAAAATTTTTAATCTACAAACTTATTTTTAAGTCCAAAACATAAATAAAGGTTCACATCTCCATATTGGTTTCCTCTTAACTCTCTATAAATTGAGAGATAATATGAATCTATAATAATAAGTTTTAATTATAAGAATTTGAACACACACATATATATAGTTGACATGGAAAAATTTCATTTATGATTCACACTTTCCACATTAAAATGTTAATACACACTCTCTCTCATATTTGGAAGTAGAAAACATCTCTTTATATATAAATAAATATAAATATTACATGTCAAAATCCATAATAAACATGGAAGTAATTACAAATATCCCTCATACATTGAATTAAAATAACCTATTAATGGAACACGTGTTGCGAGATAGAATAATCCCTACCATTGAACATAGAAATTATGTTTTGGCAGAAACTACATAAAAAATTATAACAATCATTGGTTAATGCTAAATTAATAGTGATCAATAGAGGAATCAAATGCTATAGTATTTATTTGGTAGGAACTAAGGAATTGAGATGTGAAGTGGATAAATGAATTTTCTCTTGAGGCAAAAGGACTTGCATATTTGCATTGGTAAATCTAAGTTTTCCATTTTTTAAATCTGATGTTTTTAGGGAAAGTTGGTTTGTTGAAATTCTTTCATCACTCAAGTAATGAATTGGAACTCTAAAATTTTGTACAAGAACGAAATAATAAATGCAACTATTATGAGGAATTTTGCAATACTAGGTTTCGTAAGGTATCAATATATAATACAAACTATAGAAGTGTGAAAACTTCAAACTAGAAACTACTAAATTAAACTATGCATAAAAAAAGCCACTAACTTTAATGGGTAGTTATTAACTTTATTGTTCTTTAGGTGGATCCGACATTGATATTAACTCGATTTTGTATCAAACTATCAAGAGAAACTATCAATAAATTGATGACTATACTTCTAATCTATCTCATTAATGTATCTTATTAAGACTAATGTACAAGTTTATTAGTAATGTACCTCATTATTTTTTTGGGTGTACTAGTTAATATATCTCATTACTAATGTATCTATAAGTCATTAATATATCTACATAAATAAGCATTCACGTTTCTATTAATATTACCCATAAACATTACTAATATCATTAAAGCATTAACTTGAAATGAAACTAACAACCCATTGAAATGGAATTTAAGCATTACTATTATCATTAAGATACTAACTTACAATGAAACAAGCAACAAATCGAAAATGAATTTAAGCTTGCATACATCTTTTATATACTAGAATTTCTTAGAGTCCAAGAATTTATAGATTCCCAAGAATTTGGTTTAGTCCAAAAAGTTATAAATCACCATAAATTTGTCACAATTCAAGAATTTACATCATAGGTCACAACTTTATGAACTTCACATACCGTATTCACTTCAAAGTTTTCACTATATTCTTAATCAAAATTGAACAAAATTAAATCCGCTTTATGAAGTTTCATAAAAACGTAGACAACTACAAATATCAAGACCACAACAAGCCCACCTATTCACTACCCAAGCCTCCTTTCTGTCTTCTTGATGTCATTCTTGGTCAATTCACTATGAAATCAAAATAAAATACAACATGGTCTTCTAAGTTAGTGTTATAGACATTTTTGGGCACTGCAACCCCAATCATATATGTCCATAAACCCAGGGCTTCTAAGTCCCTAAAAGTGTTGCTTCACACCCTAAAGGAACAAGGTCAGCTGGTTACATCATCTCCCAGAAGTTCTCCATGGAAAACTGCTCAGAACTGGTCAAAACTGGACCATACAGACTGCTCAGTGCTAAGGGTGTGACGCATCTAACTTGCTTAGTGAAAAAAGTGTGATGCATACTGGAAAGCCCTTATGTAGGATGCGATGAGTGAGAGTAGACAAATGGCATAGACAGTTTGCAAGGTGGATGATCATGGAATCTTCCAGAAACTTCTCCTGTGACACTTGCCTCTCTGAATTCGCCCAGGGATGAGTAAGAGATCATGAATCTCCAAGTGGAACCAAGAACTATCAGAGAGAGGACACTAATCAAAATCCCAGAAGCTGACTCACTGCCTGCAAACATCTATATATGGATCCCTCACCATAGAGATCCACAGGCTGGAATCTTGTATTTTGTAAGGAAGTGTTGTTGGTTTCTTGGTGGAACATCATAGTGTTGGGTGATCTAAGCTTTTCATGAGGTGAAGAAGGGCTTTCATGCTGGGATGATGATGTTGGGTCAGAATAATAGGTTGTAATCCTCTTTGCTATTCTTTCTATTAATAAAGCTATTCGAGTTTTCCTCCACATTCTTGTATGTTTGATGATATATGCATTTGTGTGGTCAATATACATCTGGTCCTATATTGTTTATGATTGTAGATCTCTGTACTTCGATAGTGTTATGCTGCCTTGACTCTATAGGTTCTCTCTGAGGTGAGGAAGGAAGCGGCAAAGATCTGTCAGAAGGGAGAGGAACCAAGCAAGGAACCAAGTGCAAGACTGAGGTTGGTGTCCTTTGTTGCCCTCTTATCTACTTCTCATAAAGGAAAGCGAAAGTAGTTTTAGTTTGTTTGTTTCTAGGATAGCTACCCATCTTAGTGGGACTAGCAGCTCCAAGTGGACACTAGATTTCTCGATAACAAAATGGCGACTCCACTGGGGAGCGAATAGCTTGTTTTCATGTCTATATTTGTTTGCTTTATAAACTACAGACGGAGCCTGAAGTTAAGCCAGCTAGCCTTCGAATTGCATTTTCTATGCAAGTGCAAAGTAGATAAATGCTACTTCATTCCATCTCTGGGTTTTGTTTATAAACTGAACAATCGATTTGCAAACATCCTAATTGCTCTGGTGGTGGCTCTAGTAACCTCATTAGATCAACCCTTGTGATTTCTATTTACTGACTATCATTTTCTCAGCTTAAATCCTTGAACTGAGCTGTAAACTGTGACCAAAGACCAAGTAAAAGTCTTATCCCTATACCATCGCACCCTCTCATCAAGGAAATCTAGATGCATCGCACCTCCCATATGCAGTAGGTGAGATGCATTCCTGTTTCCCTGTGTTACAGGTGCAATGATCAGAAAAGGCTAATTGTGCCTTTAGATTTTGGTTTTTCTTCACTCTCTTCAGCTCTATTTAGGAGTTCTGTTGTCTGTAATCAGTATACGACTGTAGAAATTCCCTTCCTTTCCATTATTTTGCCTCCATTGTACAAAGAATTGTGAATGTTTTTATGTATTGTGCGCCATTTACAGTTCTCTTTTGCAAAGAATTAGCGTAATCGAACTGTCATCTCTTGATTTGAAAGTGTCGCAAGTGTCATTTTCAGTCAAAGAAAAGAATCCTATTGTTCTTGATGGTCGATTATACTGTTACTCTTGTATTTGATTTGAATTAGTGATTTTTCAAGTGTCGAAAGCAGTTTTCAATTCAAAATCGCAAAGTGTCGTCATTATCTTCCTTTCATTTTTGAAGAGAAATTTGTTAGTACTCTCATTTTGAAAAGATAATTCAGATTTTTACTCAGCATTCTTTTTGTCATCCACACATTAAGAAAGCGAAAAACAAATACATGCATGTGCATTTGCATTTAGACTGCTTGTTGGTTTGATTTAGGACAATGCATCTAGTGTGTGCTCTCTGCTCTATGTTGAAAAAATCTCATTTCTCTTTCCTTAGTAGCTAGGATTTTCATTGCAAAAAGAAGATTAAGCAATTGTTTATCATCTTAGATTGCATTTTAGGAATTATATATCTACATCACACAGTGAACCTAAAAGGAAAATTTCTTAAGAAAGATCAACTGTAAAATAAATTCAATGAACATAAAAACACTTTGGAACCTAATGCACAACATTTAGAAGTCTAGGCTAGAGATGTATTCCGACGTCGTAAAGCCTGGTAACTATCGCTTTCATTGTTGGCTCGGTGATTCCTCCTCTTTGAGACAACAAGTACCAGTACGGACTTATGCTCCCACATACCATCGAGTATATATTGGGAGACCAAAATAGGCTATATCCTTTATCCTTAGAAAGCCGTGTCTACTGCCCTATCGATCACAATGCACTGAACACAGTGTTTAGGAAGATTGACTACCGTACCATAAAAAGTATTCTGCAGTTTTGCGATTGGTATGGTAATCCCTTTGTCTAGATTTCCAGAGTAGTCTCTTTCTTTCCTTTTCAGACTCCTTAAAGGAAAAGGTCCATCTGAGCACTTGTCACTTCAGGCTCATTAAAAATCAAAGGCGACTAGAGTCATCTTTAGCTTTTTCTCGACTCTTAAAAATTAAAAAATCAAGTTGTGCCAAAGCGTCTAAAATTTATTTTAATCAGAATAATATCACTGTTCCCGCTTTGGTCTTAGGTTGAGGAAAATGGAGTCCATCAACCAAGGATTTCCCCTTGGAGGAAATCCTGGCCTTTTCTCCTCTTGGGGAGATGTTGGTGCACCTCATATGGCCACATTGTCACTTCCAGGATTGACGATCAGCTTGCCAATATGGCTCTTCTCGACCTCTGTCATTCAAAACACTATGATTCTTGAACAATCAAGTCAACAACTAGATGATACTAGAGTTACCCCTCAACCTTCTACTTCTCCTGTTTCTCCCTCCCCTCCTTCCTCTTCACTTGGTGAAGGTGGTAAAGCTAAAAACCAACTAACTGAGAAGAAGAAGAAAGGGAAGGAGAAGGAGAAGAAGAAGAAGGAGCCAAAGGCAAAGAGGGGCACCGTGCATTGTCTAGCAAAAATCCACACACTACACCGTCCAAGCCTAAATCTCCATGTGTCATTTGCAAAGGAGACCACTATCATCGAGATTTTCCTTGCATACCTCGGATCTTAAGGGACTAGTCTCCTCGTTTGCACAATCCGGTGTCATCAACCTCTGAAGATCATGTTAAAAGTACATCGTCAACTAGTGAAAACGAAGTCTCTGGACAGAAAAGAAAATGTAAATTTCCTTGTAAATTGTGTGAAGGAAATCATGTCGTCCACCATTGTCCATTCCTAGACAAAGCTAAAAGAGTCTTGGATAATCGTCCCACTTCACCGCTATGGCTTCCTCCTGGATACATGAAACTCTTGCCGAGTCCGTCACTAGTTGAAAATCCAACCAACACAACTTTGTGGTTAGTCGAAGCATCTATCATTGAAGATAAACCCTCTGAATCCACACCAGAAAAAAGTCAAAAGGTCAAGGCGGCGATCGACCCGGTCTTGCCTTCGGAAGGTTCATCTTTAGATGATACAGTCACCGAAGAGAATGAGAAGGACATTGTTCAAACTCTTTTCATAAACACACACTCCGATGAACATGGGGGCAATCTACCCGTTCCTTTACCCCAGGAAGGAAGTTCGCCAGAGTCGTATCCGACTGTCTATTTGGTCCCACCTTCGAGCAACCTAGTCGTTTCCTTCGATTGGAATCTACTAGGCAGACCTCGTTTACCATCTAATGTACCCTTCTAAATAATTGTACAAACTTATAGAATGGTTATGGTTGGTACCATCATAGATGAGGGGGCTTCTGTGAGTATCCTTTCCTCAACTGCTTGGAAAGTGCTTGGTTCGCTACCGCTTCTGCTTGAGATGAGAAATTTGACAGGCTTCGACAAAGGAACCAGTCGACCGTTAGGGATCCTTCCAAATGTGCCTATAACTTTAAGAAGGAAAACTGTTTATATGAACATAATGGTAGTCCAAGGACTTCTAGACTATAATCTACTCCTTAGGCGTGACTATATTTATAGCTTGGGAGCCATTGTCTCCTCACTCTTTAGAGTAATGTGTTTTCTGCATGAAGCCAAGTGGTCCAGCTCATAGACCAGCTTTCGTTCCCCGGCTCACACATAGCTAATAGTAAAATTCCATCCCTAAATGGTATTTTCATGCAAGGAATGTCTCATCAATCTCCAGTCCGTCCACCTAAAGAACGCAAGTAATTCAGGGGGGTCATGACTAAAACCCAGGGGGCATGCGTCCTGGTCTGCTCCGGCAGGAAAACTCTAAGCATAGAGTAGGTTTCCATGAAGGATATATGACTGGTCCAAGACCCTTTCGTATAGGAAGATGGGATTAGACTGGAATAAGATACCTCCATTAGAAGGTAGGCCTTTCCTGATACAACAAATGCTTTGTCTGCAAATTGAAGGGTAACCTGGAAACTCTACTTCACTATACCTGGGGGCATGCAAACCTTTTTGCATGCGAGTAAAGAGAGACCATTTATTTTCTTAGTTTGTAGACTCTCAACCCTTTAAACTCATAGGATTGTTCGTTCCTTGCTTGCATAACGAAAGGATATGGAGTAGAGCTTTGAAAGGTGCAAGCTCCATAGAAAATGGAATATATCGATGAGATGTCCTTATTATACGACTGGCACGAGCAATTTTTATGTGAAGTTCAAGCTCGTTAAAAATTAAACCTAAGGAATGAGTAAATGTTTCCCCCAGATTTTAAGCTCATTAAAAAATGAACCAATCTCTAGTAAATAACCATTGTGAATGCATTTTCATCAGCTTTTGAGCCTTGGTCGTGTTCTCATCATCACCTCGACTCTGTTTTAGCCGATCATACACCTCCATTTGATTGTTTACCCTCTTGAGGAAAAACTGCGATGATTGATTTTGTTAGCCATCCTTGTGACACTGATGTGATTGGAAAATTCCAAACCTTACTTGGAATCAGCTGCTACCCGAAGTTATCACTCGTTCATAAAAAAAAGAGTCTTCTTTAAGCTCTTTTCATCTGACTCGTAAAATGTGAAAAGATCGTCGAGCGATTGGCCTCTCCAGCTCTTTAAAGCTACTGGAAGTGTTATCCCTCCTCTAGATTTTAATCTTTTTGGACCCGAGGGATTATTACACAAAAAGATCGAGCGCTTGTCTTGTTCGGCTTGTTAAAAGTATCGAAAATTCATCCCTTTCATATTATTTTATACCTTTTCAGAAATAAGGGATTACATGATGAAAAAGCATTATTGGAGTTTCATTTCCGTCCCTTTTCAGAGTTATCGTTGTCGTTAAACTCGTTAAAATCAATAGCGACAAACTTGTCCATATAGATGTGAACGAGTTCCACTGTCGCTAGGCTCGTTAAAACATAGCGACAGGTTCGCCCGAAGGGCGAATTATAGAACAAGCATATGTTATCCTCCTCAAGCCTGATAAAAATAAAGAGGTATTGGTCAACAATGATTGGGGGGAAATTGGGAAGAAAACTTGAAGAAACTTTATTGGTAGCAAGTCGCTCTTGAACGTGACACTTTCACTCCATGTCTGAGTCAGGTTGGGTTATTCCGTTTGCCGGTCATATTACCACTGATCCATCGCACCATCCATCTTTGGGGTTAATGCTACCAATCCATTTCAGTGTCACCAATATGTTCAAGAGAAGTCGCTCAGAGAATTCACATGTGTCTCATCCATTGCAGTACATTCACGCTCCATTCTTTCATGATCGCCACCCTAAACCTTGTATCATCAGATCGTTTTCACCTCCATAAAATCATTTGCTTCGTTCCATGTCATAGATGTGGGATTCATTAGGGCCCTCCTACGACGGGTCACCTCTTGTCGACATCAGCTCATTATCCAAGAAGTCGACCTAGGAACAACCCTTTTAGTACTTTGAAGCTTGCATGCCTCAATGGCAAGTTTCTCACTTCCGGCGACAGGTTTACGTCAATGGCCTTCGACCGAAAGATTTTACGTGGTGTTCAACGCCAAGTCCCTTTTTCAAACCACGTGAATTGTAATGTTGTACCTTGAGGGTCATCATCATTATCAGTGATTCCTCTCGCGCTTGTTAGCAGCTTACATCATTGGCTGGTAATCAGGCAATGTCTTTCCATGTTCAACTCTATAACATCTTTCACATGGATTGACTTGTACTCTGGGCGAAGATTGAACGAGTTTGAAGACCCCGGATCTAGTTTCATCCATCCGGGTTGCGATATATTCACGAAAATAAAGACATCAAATGTACATCATTTCCGAACAGATGATCATCCAAATCAAAGGATGATGGCTCTATCAGAATCATCAGTTTGCTATACAGAAGGTTGTTTGTCCTATGTACATGAAAATGAATTTATAAAGCTGAGCATGGGAATTCCCACCTCAACTAGATGATGAAAATATTATGACGATAATGTATTATATTGTATCTTATTACAGGTCACCTCCCGGTTCGAAAAAACATTGGATCCTCATGATAAAGCATTTCACCCGACATCAAAAGATTAACGACCTCATGCTTTAGGGGGCAACTGTTATAGACATTTTTGGGCACTGTAACCCCAATCATATATGTCCATAAACCAAGGACTTCTAAGTCCCTAAAAGTGTTGTTTCACACCCTAAAGGAACAAGGTCATCTGGTTACATCATCTCCCAGAAGTTCTCCATGGAAAGCTGCTGAGAACTGGTCAAAACTGGACCATACAGACTGCTCAGTGCTAAGGGTGCAATGCATATCACCTACTCAGTGCAAAAAGTGTGATGCATACTGGAAATCCCTTCTGTAGGGCGCGATGAGCGAAAGTAGACAAATGGCATAGACAGTTTGCAAGGTGGATGATCATGGAATCTTCCAGAAACTTCTGCTGTGACACTTGCCTCTCTGAATTCGCCCAGAAGCTGACTCACCCCCTGCAAACATCTATATATGGATCCCTCATCACAAAGATCCACAGGCTGGAATCTTGTATTTTGTAAGGAAGTGTTGTTGGTTTCTTGGTGGAACATCATAGTGTTGGGTGATCTAAGCTTTTCATGAGGTGAAGAAGGGCTTTCATGTTGGGAGGATGACGCTGGGTTAGAACAATAGGTTGTAATCCTCTTTGCTATTCTTTCTATTAATAAAGCTATTCTAGTTTTCCTCATTCTTGTATGTTTGATGATATATGCATTTGTGTGGTCAATATACATCTGGTCCTATATTGTTTATGATTGTAGATCTCTATACTTCAATAGTGTTATGCTGCCTTGACTCTACAGGTGCTCTCTGAGGTGAGGAAGGAAGCAGCAAATATCTGTTAGAAGGGAGAGGAACCAAGCAAGGAACCAAGCGTAAGACTGAGGTTGGTGTCCTTTGTTCCCCTCTTATCTACTTCTCATAAAGGAAAGCAAAAGTATTTTTTGTTTGTTTGTTTCCAAGATAGCTACCCGTCTTAGTGGGACTAGCAGCTCCGAGTGGACACTAGATTTCTCGATAACAGTTAGACGTGTACAATAGAATGTGAATATGGATTAAAATTGAACATCATGAATTGAATGTGGAATTTGGACTATCAATAGTATAAAATGAAATCAAACATGGAATTTGAAAGTTTGTAAACATAAAATGAAATCCAATGTCTAACCTCAAAACTGTGTTGGATATAAGCTAAAATTTTGAAGCAGCCACGAAATTGAAATGTCCATAAATGTAATGTTAAAGAAGAAAATTTTTCTATGTAATTCTGCAACATATCCAAATATAAGTTATTATTAATTTTAATTTTTATAAATATAAGCTTTGAGTGGATTTAGAAAACATAATGATCAACCTTCATAGTAATGTGGTCTTAATCTGTGATGTAAAAGCTATATATTGCTTCAAAATGATCTTCGTTCTTTTTAGGAAAATGTTGGATGAGAATACATATCCCAATTGTTATACCTATACACTTACGCAAATTTCTAGTATACATCTCCCTCCTCATAGAGAGAAAATTGTTCAGTTAGCATATGACTAGAAATCTCCAACCTACAATATTTAACTAAGATTGGGCTCTATAGAAAGATAGATAAAAATTCAATTTTAAACTAAAAATAATAATGATTGCATAATATGATACTAAAAAACAAGGTTTCGGCATAGATCAACTCCAAACACCTAATTTTGTAAAACTCATTGGTTTTTAGCTTTAAAAGTCAAGGATAAGAGGGGTATGAAATGATAGGAATTCACTAAGTAGGAATAAAAGAATTAACAAATTTTAAATGATAATAAAAATCCAAATTATGCAAAGGTGACATTAAATTTTTTATATCTTGTTTCGTAAGTAAAATTAGAGTTGGAATCACCTTCATCTTCACTCACATGAAAGGAAGTGGTACTAGATTTCAATATGAAAATAAACTCAAAAAAAAAAAATATATTACTCTACTTTCTTGTTTAGAGATATATTGTCATAATCCAAATTCATAGGCTTGAAAAGACACCAACCAACAACTAGTTTTATTAAAACACTAAACCCTTGTTGATTATGCACATAGAACCAACTACTATTGAAACTTTCACATTTTCTCAAATGACATGGTGATTAACTTTATGAGTATATTAATCTCTATGCCCATGTTCACTATATTTCACTATTATACTATAATTTCCAAAACATGATGCCCAAGTTTATTATTGTTAACTATGATTGACTTTTATTGACAATGGTTAATTTTTGTTGACTATGGTTAAATTTTATTGCATTTGGTTGATTTTTGATGACCAAGGTCATATTTTGTTGGCTATTGTTGATTATTGTAAACATAATTAAAACATGATCCCATGTTGACTTTTGTTGAATATGGTTGACTAACTTACATATGATTTCACAAAGAGGATTCCCATGTTGACTATAGTGGACTTTTCTTTGCATTTGTTGAATTTTGTTGACAATGATATACTTTTGTTGACTATAATTGACTGTGTTTGGTTGATTTACATATAATATTCAAAACATGATGCCCATGTTGATTATAATTGACAACACTTTACTTTTGTTCAATATGGGTGAGTATGATTGACTTTCGTTTACTATGGTAGACAGTTTGTTTATTATAGTTGAATTTTGTTAGCTATGATTGAATTTTGTTGATTATGATTGATATAGTTTATTAATGGAAATATAATTTCCAAAATGTATGGCCATGTTAACTATTGACTATGGTTGACTAAATTTTGTTTGAGGAACACTTTAATACAATTTTTTGTATAGTGCTAATTGGACTTCCACTTCCCATTTATGACTAAATATTGAGCACTTCCATGCTATTTATTTTTAACCAACCTACAAGCTAGCCTACACAACAATAAGGAAACATTGGTTAAAGCATAAGCATTGGTTATTTTATAACATAGTTTACCTAAATTCCCAATCTTCTTAATAATATATTGAAACATTTCAAAAAAATCTAATACAAATATTACATTAATCTTCAATATAGTAATTGTTTTAAATCTATTAAATACTTCAATAAATTTAATAAATTTTTTAGTAATTTAAAAATAAACAGTAACCATATTAGATTATTTGAAAAAATAAAATAATAAAAAAAAAATCGATTTTTAAAATGAATATTTATCAAAAATAAAATTTTTATTAAATTTAATTAATTCAATTTGATTTTTGTATAGGATATCAATCTCAATTGTCCATCTTTTCTTAATAATGTATGGGAACATTTCAAAAACAATTAATACCATTGCTATACTGATTTTCAATAGTTATATTAAAGATATTAAATTCTTTAATAAAATCTAATAAATACTTTTTAATGATTTAGTAAAATTAAATTATATTAAAGAAAAATAATAAATAAATTTAAATATACATTTAAAAAAATAATATATGCAATTAAAAATGTTATCCATAGTACACTTTAAAGATACATAATAAAATATAAAAATTATTTTGTTGTTTTTTTGGTTGAGTACCGTACATATAATTTTCGAGAAATAGATGGTCGTGTTGATTATAGTTTATTATGATTTTATAATTACCAAAATTAGGTTTATGTAAATTATTGTTATATGTGATTAAATTTGGTTTGAAAAACAATTTAATATGATATTTGGTACAGTGAAACTGGAACTTTTACCTTTTATGCTTAAAGGGTAGACACTTCTATGCTTTTTACTTTATTAATATAAACAAATTTTGGAAGTAATTGTTTAAAGAATAAGTATTGTTTATCTTTTAACATAATTAATGTAGGCAATGCGGAAACATTGATTCAGGAAACACACATTTTTACACATTTTTATTTTATAAGATAGTTGATTTAAATTTTTGATCTTATTAGTAATGTATTGAAACATTTCAATAACCATTAATAGAAATATTATATTGATTTTCAATATAATATTT